>JAUZNJ010029471.1:0-40789 GCA_034780135.1 Jordanella pulchra | reverse complement strand
TATCTGTACTTGTCCTGTTAGATCTCAGTGCTGCATTTGATACAGTTGATCATAATATTCTTTTGGAAAGGCTTGAAAATTGTATAAGAATTAATGGAACAGCGCTAGGCTGGTTTAAATCTTATTTGTCTGACAGATTTCAGTTTGTTCATGTCAATGATAAATCTTCCTCATGCTCCAGGATTACCTATGGAGTGCCACAGGGATCAGTGCTAGGTCCAGTTCTCTTTAATATATATATGCTCCCAACTGGTAGAATTATTAGACAGCATTGGATTAATTTCCACTGCTATGCAGATGATAATCAGCTATATCTGTCTATAAATCTTAATGAAACTAACCCATTACACAAACTAGAGGCCTGCTTGAAGACGTAAAAACCTGGATGACTCGTAACTTTCTGCTTCTGAATGCAGACGAAACAGAAGTTATTATCTTTGGACCACAGTCTCTGAAAAATAAACTGATTAGTCATCACTTCATCTGGATGGGATTAAATTAATCTAAGATAATAAAGTAAAAAATGTTGCCTTTTTTTTTCAATCAGGACTTGCCATTTAAATCCCATATCAAAGAGGTTTCCAGAATTTCCTTCTTTCATCTCTGTAACATTGCAAAAATTAGAAATATCCTGTCCACGGGAGATGCTGAAATACTAGTTCATGCATTTGTTACTTTAAGGCTGGACTATTCTATTTTTTTACTATCAGGAAGTCCACAAACTGTAGTTAAAAGCCTTCAGCTGATCCAAAATGCTGCAGTCAGAGTTTTGATAAGAATTAAAAAGAGAGATCATATTTCTCCTATCTTAGCTTCTCTTCATTGGCTTCCTGTTAAATCTAGAATAGAATTTAAAATCCTCCTTCTCACTTATAAAGCCCTAAATAACCAAGCTCTGTCTTATATCGGAGATCTGATCTGTTCCTTATGTTCCTAACAGAGCACTTCGCTCACAATCTGCAGGTTTACTTGTGGCTCCTAGAATTTCTAAATGTAGATTTGGAGGCAGATCTTTTAGTTATCAGGCTCCTTTCCTGTGGAACCTACTACCAGTTTTAGTACGTGAGGCAGACAGCCTATCTACTTTTAAGGCTAAGCTTCCTCTTTGATAAAGCTTATAGTTAAAACAGAGTGATGTTTGCTTAGTCGCTGGGTGAGTAGAGAGGTAGGTGGAGGGAGAGCGCTAACAGCCCAGTCCGGTGGGGGAGATTTCAGTCCAGAACAGGACATTTCTCCTTTGCTCTACCTTGGTCCTATTGTGGCTCTACCTGTCTCAGACCTCATCCAGAATACTTAGGTTATCCTGAGCTATTTTCTGTATTCGTGCTGCAATATGTTAGGGCTGCTAGATCACATAGGGAAAACTTTCCATGCACTGCTATAGGATTAGACATCTGGAGGACATAGGGACCCCTTTTCATCATTCTATCTGCTTCATTCGATCCCTATTCTCCCATTCGTCAGTATTTGTTATTTCAACCTCTATCTTTATGCTCTCTGTTTTTATTTCTCACCACAGTAGCTTCGTTTGGTCTGTTCCTATTTGTTGTGGCTCCATCCTGGAGAGAGATGTCAGCTGGACTGCTGCCATCAACACCTTGGTTTGCTGGAGGTTGGCCTGTTTTTCAGTCTAGCCCTGTTTCTCTTGCTGTGACTATCTGGATATGTTCTCTTTCATCCTCTGACATGGGAGCTGGATTGGAGCTTGTATGTTTGGTTGTGTCTTTCCTGACGGGGCCGCCTGTGGAGCTGGATGGCTGTTACCTTTTATATCTGTGCTTCTTTCTGTCTGTCTGCTTCTGTCCCCTTGAACCCCAGTCGGCCTCGGCAGATGGCCGATCACACTAAGCCTGGTTCTGCTTGAGGTTTCTTCCTGTTAAAAGGGAGTTTTTCCTCTCCACTGTCTCGACATGCATAATTGATGAGAGGGATTGCTTGTCGAGTCAAAGATTCGATGCAATCAGCTGGTTTTCCTTAGATAGAAAACTTTTAACTAATCTGACTCTGTGATTTGAATGAATTGTCTTTGTGAAGTGCCTTGAGATGATATTTGTTGTGATTTGGCCTTATATAAATAAACTGAATTGAATTGAATTTTCATTGTGTATTTTTTTGTTCTTTTTTTAGATAAGGCTACCAAACCATTCTGGCCCTACATGAATCACCCCTCCATATAGGTAAAACTTTAAGTTCTAGTTCAGTTTTGACAGCTGTACCCAGTTCTACTTAGAAACAGGAAAATTAATTTTAATGAATCTTTGGACAACATTAGCAGGCTAAAAGATCTAAAGAAGCAAAACATAATGCCCTGGCAGTGACATAAAAAAATCAGCATCCCTAACCATTTGTCCAGGTGCTTAGGTAAACATGGGTTTTGCAGTGAGATGATAAGCACACTAGCAGTCTGCATCTAAATGGCTAATAGAAAGAAAATAAGGAACCAAGCGTCTTTAATGTCACTATGCTTCAGCTTAGTTAACAAGTAAAGTTTTGCACTTGTACAAACAAACTTAGGCTCAATCCCATTACATCCCCTCTCTGACCCCAGGGAGAGGGTCAGAGACAATGTCACAGAAAGCATGGAGGACGGGCATTTTGCAGAGCCACTCCCTTTTTTTTTAAAGCCAAACACAGCCATTTGGCTGTTCTGGGTTCACCAGATTCTCCAGGAAAACAGCAGTTGGGTGTTTTAGTGGTAAAAGCGCTCCTGAGCAAGGAGGAAAGCAGAGGGCTAGATTGGAGAATGGCGCTGTACAGCCAGAGGGGAGCTGGTGGGAAGAGGCTACAGCCAGCAGGGAGATGCTACAGCTGGCTGGGACTAGCTATAGAAGATAAATGTGGAGGATCAAAGGAGTGGAGCTGGAGATCAGAAGAGTCCACCGGACATATATAACACCAAAAGCATGGGACAGGGGCTACAGAGAAGCCCACCAGGGAGATTGAGTTAGGAGAGGCTGGTAAAGGCTAACTGTGGGAGATGCAAGGAGTACAGTGGAGGATCAGCACAGCCTGCCAAGCAGATAGCCCTGGATTTGGGCAAAAAAGACATCAGCTGTCAGTACCTGTGCTAAAGGTTGGACAACCAAAGGGGTTAAATTAAGATGGCTTTTTTAAAAGTCACAAATACCTCTTAAGAGCATTTCCCACTTCATTCTTTGGATACATTATTTCCTCTGTCTTCCATTTTGATTTAGAAAATGGCATGCCACTGTGTAATTCGTTCCTATGGCTTTATAATTAGCAAATTTATTACTCTAGAAATTGTCTGCTCTGTTTAATGATCACTTTTTAAGACTAATCATTCCTTAAAAAGGAAAAGGATAATTAACCTAGCTAAATTCAAACCCCTCTTTTACTATTTCAGGTTGAATCACTTTTTTCTTTTAAAGGTTTATCACCTCTCTTATGGAGGTATGACACAAGATTCCAAAGCTTTTACCATTATGGCCTTAATTCTAGGGTGTGTGGGTAGTTTGTGAAAGCTAGCGGTGGCGAGTAAAGGCTAGTGGTTGAAAGTAGGGGCCCTAAAGTAAATCTTACTCTAGTTATTTTGTTTTTTCTTGAACCTATAAGTGGGAAAATACTTTTTTAATGCCCTGGCATATTGTATGGCCCAGGGGTCACTCAGCTTTACAACGCAAAGAGACTTTTTTATTTCTTTTATTAATCAATAAAATTAGTTTAGAAGAATAAAACCCTGGTAGACCTTGGACTAAAAGCAAGAGCACCAGCTGGATAAATGCTTTATGATTTATAGTTAAATTGAAACAAAAAATGACTAAGTTTAGGCTTTAAGACAAAGAAATCTATAATTTTCCAACTAGAGGTCAATAAAAGAATTCCTAAAATTAAATTCCAACTGATGGAAACTAAAGAAAAACCGAAGCATGTTTAATTAGTACCAATCTAGAAACTTCGATTCAAATATCGAATTTTTTATTTGTAAATAATAACATTTTTTTTAGAACATTATCGTTTTTAACAAATGATGTCAGGAGCCACTCTGGAGGGGTCAGGGTCCAGGATTTTCTGTGTGTTTTTCTTCTTCTGCCTCTAGATGGAGCCTACGGCAGTGTTTGGAGCGGTTCTTGCATGGCTGTTTCCTATCTGCTCATTAGTGGGGTTTATATGTCACCGACTGTCAGTTCTTTGACGCCTGAGTGTTTGCATTCCATGGTATTCAGTGCCCTCCAGCGTAACACCTCGAACTTTATGTGTCGAAGAACGATTTTTGATTCTTTGTTTTTGTTTTCTATCTCACAAAATGCTCGATCCTCCCAAGGAGCCCTGGGGGATTTCTGCTAAGTCCTCTCCAGGTCTTGCTCAGTGCTTCTTCAACACCGTGGATTATTACCCACTGGTTGCCGCTCCCAAAAGTCACTCCTTCCTGCAAACTCACATCTCAAACCAAGTTCTCTGCTGACGGTCACAAGCCTCTACAAACTCCTTTAGATATGGTCAGCCTGCTCGCCCTCCAACACAGTTCAGCTTCATCTACAATCCGCTCATCCACTGATCCGAAGTTCTGGAGATCAAAGGTTCTCTGTGGATGTACTTAGACCTTTCTTGGAAAATCATGACTAGCTCCAACCCTCCTGGAGTCATTCTACCAACCCCTACAGTAAGACCGATTCATTATCTTCTCTCCTTTCCAACATTTCTGAGAAACCTGAACTCACCATGAAATATTTGTTTTCTCAGTGAGACGAACCACAGACTGTTGCCCCTAGAGAGGAAGATTCCTCTTTGCATATTTGTTAAGATCCATTAATAAAACTTTTAATTATCTTTTTGTCTCCTATGTTGTTCTATGTTTGGGGTAAGAATGAAAACCCAATATTACACGAGGACCTTAAGAGCCACATGGGACTCTGGAGCCAAAGGTTGCAGATCCCTGATATATTAACAAACTGAATGATTAAAAAAAGACCAAAGTTTATTATTATCAAAATTAAATACCATTTTAGACTAAGCGTGCCATTTCCTTTAGAGTAATTGGTTTAAAATTTAAAAAAAATGTTGTAATGGAACAGTAAAATAGAGCCAATTGGTTTTACATATATGTTGGGAATTACCAGAGTTTTTAGAAAAAATACATGATACTCAAAAAGGTTAAGAAGGCGGGAATCTAGGGAGACTTTTTTGACAGATTCAGATAGAATTCAGTCTGATATGGTTCCATTTAATTCTGATTTAATCCTTAATTTAAATAATAACAAAAAACATCTACAAGTCACATGTTACTTTATGTAATATTGTAAGTAATTTAATTTATATATAACTATATATGTTTGGATTAGAAAGGTAGAGTTCTATTTATTTCATTAAGCTTTTGCTGTATTTAGAACCTCATATTATGCTCCATCTGCCTTGGATAGCCTGTAGACCTAATACCAAAGAGTTTACAGTGAGTGTGAATGCTGGTTAGGATTCAATATGAAAACCCTCTTTGAGTTTAACATATATAGATGAAATTTTGGGAGACATTAAACTTTAGGTCCTCCAGTAAATAAACTCCCAATCTGAGCTGAACAGGACCAGCTCAGAGGCCCATTGAGCCTTACTGAGCGCCCCATTGTCTGAGAGAGGTATAAGGAGCTGGCCAAAGCTCATCAGCAACATGGTTAACCATTCAAATGGGTGGTATAAATCTCCCAGGTACCCAGCATTCCATGTCAATTTGAGGTTATATATGTAGATCATTAGCACCTCTTTGTTCCCTTCAGGGTTACTGGGCAGGACTCAGAAAAAGCCAATGTCCCCTATTATGTGCTCGGAAAAACAATTACTGCCTTGGCTGGAAGGCAACAGAAGACAGAGGCAGGAAAAGGGAATTTTAATTTTATTTTATGCCATAAAGAATGTCCCTTTGCAATGCATAGCTGTTAATTAACAACGATTTTAAAGCCATGTTGAGGGTGTGTATAAAGAATGCCAATGACAGTGTGCGGTCCATAAAACCCAGCAGTAATTCACAACCCTCTCAGTCATCAATTGGAGTTGAGTATTAAGGAAACACATTTACAATAAAATAATTTACTTGTTCATGGTTTTGTAATGGTAATTGTGTGTTCTTCCAATTAAGCTCATTAAGCTTTTTTTTTATGAATTTAAACAAAAGTAAATAACGGTTCAGATTTAAAGTAAAGGTGAAAACTGGAACCATTGGAAAACAAGCTGTACGACAAACATAGGGGGAAGGATTATTAAAAGTCACTGAAACATAATTGCATGATTAGAAATATTTTGGCAGGTAATCTCGAGAATCTAACATGCTCTTTCCTTAGATCAGGTTTTGTTTTATCATCATATCCTATAACCTTTCACTATTCTATATTTAACAGTAGATCAACTTCTTAGTTCCTTTCATTTCTCTGCTGATGTGTTCTTGAACTCCCTGTGCTACAAAGCTGTACACATCAAGTCCGGTTCTGCTACAAGTTTCTTTCTCTTTAAAGTGACTTTTTCCTCTAGACTGTTGCTGCATGAATGCTCGGTGTGAAGGATTGCTGCAGAGTCAGTGACGCAATCCAAGTAAATGTTACTGTCACTACATGCTCATCCAGGAGAAATAAATCTTGCAAAGTTATTGGCTCAATGCAATCAATTGGTTTCCCTTAAATAAACAAATCTTTCTGTATGATTTTATTGAATTGTCTCTTAAGATGGCATGCATTGTGAATTGGTGCTATATGGATAAACTGAATTGAATGAAACACCATTACACCAGGCGGTGCACATCAATACTGGATACTTTTATGTACTAGGGCTTAAATAATCAGATATTTGTTTGATTCCAAATACCTAAATCTAACCTAAAGCCTTCAAGGACAAACAATAGCTTTCATATTGTAATTAAGTATAAATTCAAAACAAGAAAGCAGCGGATTTTTATCCCTTTAAAGATCTTTTTATATAAGTAAGTTTCCAGTTCTTTGTTTTAAAATTTCTTTTAACATTTTTTTTCTAAATGCATAGAATAAATTCCACCTAAATTTTTTTACATTTGTTTTTGCTGTTATGCAATGCGCTAGGTTAAATATATTGTGTTAAATAATCTGAATAGTTAAAATTTTGCTTTACATCAAATTTATTTTATAAACTCATTTACTTTATAATTGCAAAAAATGCAGTCTCTGGGAAGATATTTTAAAATTAAACCGTTAAACACCAGGCAATAATAGAAAACTCATTCTTTTAGTGGCAAATAAGTGCAAAAAGCACTTATTGTTGATTAATAAACAGTTGTTCAGACAGTTGGAATTAAGAAACATTTTATGTTAAATAAAACACATTGTGGATTAGCCCAAAAATCCCCCCTGTAGGGAACCCAAGAAGTCATTTTAATAGTTAATAATTTTTTGGTCTGTTTTCTTACTCTTGCACGGCTTGTTTATTTTTTTATTCTTTCTTTCACATGCCACCTGCAGGTCTTTTAAGCCCACCTCCAGCCAATATCTGATCATAGTGCTTATTTTAACCCTCTATGCAAATGGGTTTCTTTTCTTGGTTAAAAGACAAAATGTTATCATAGCAGTTCCTGAACTTGCATTATCGTTCCCACATGCAATCCAAAAAAAATCACAATTTTCAAGTGAATTTCATCACTTTTTAGTACATTATTTACATCAAAGCAACGTTTCAGCATCTTGCTAATAAAAGCCGCAGAATTTCCAGGTTTTTTTTACCTCAGTGCAGTTTGATAGTAATCTATACAAAATGATAGCTCCATTGGCAACATTTCTAAAGCTTTCATACCCAGTCTTGGCGAAATTTGTCCAGTAGGTCATGACAACGGCACTCAGCATTACGTCATTCTTGGAGAAGTTGCATGGAAACAACTCTGTCGGCCCAATCATCGGCAGCCCAAACACATATGGTATCTCATCTCCATGCGCTGCATCTGCCCAAGGTGGTACCTAATGGGCAGCAGAATAATCAAATCATATCGCTGTTATATCTATAAAACAGATGCGGGACATTAGTAGACAATGCTTTTTAGGAACAGCACTGAGGAACACTCACACAAGAACAGTAATAAAAACATTCTACATGAATGGAAACAAGAATAAAAACACTTTTTTTTTTTTCACAAAACAGCTGATTGGAGATACATTCTAATGAATGGAAAGCCGTTAAATTGCAGTAGCTGTGTGATTAATGGCTGTATGTTTTGGCTGAATTTGTGAAAATAAAATATATCAATTATATATTTTTGGCTTATATCAATTACTACAAGTTGAACAACTAAGTGCGAATTGTCAGATCTCAGCACAGTTGAAGACTATGTTTAATCAAAAGATTTCAAAATAGAGGAGAGAGATATACTTGAAAATAGAGAACTTAAACTTTCAAATGGTGTAGCTGTCAGTTTACGGCTTGTAGTAAATGAAAAAAAAAACAGATTAAAGTTTACTCGCTCATAGTGAATTCATCTGTTTTAGCTTCTCTCAGCTTCAGAGATTTGGGACATTTATAAGCAAATAATGTAAACCGATAATAATTCTTAGGAATCATTATGAGTTTAAATTAATGACTGGAGACCCAGATCATCTCAAGAGTTGGACTGTAATACAGAAATCATGTAAATGAATGCTTATTATTGCCTTATCCAAGACCAGCTTGTACAAGAAACAGCCAAGGTTTAGCTCATCAGTTCATTTAAGCAGATTGAAGGCACATTTTAACCAAACCTAAGATAAAATTCCTTAGCAAGTCCTGGATGATCCCTGAGACCTTCTCTTAACAGAGGACGTCCTTAACGCTTCTCTATAAAAGCCATCCGGAATACATTGCTAATGGATTTTCTGCATTTTTTCTGTAACTGATTTAGTCTGTACCCACAACTCATGGCTTTCGCTTCAACTGTATCCGTTGTGAGGTAAACAAGTCAGGTAAACAAGTTCAGACATTGCACCTGTCCTCTAATAATCTCCCTCCCTATTCAAACCCCTCTCATGAACTAGACCTACAGCTTCCTACTTGCAGCTGAACAACAACAAAACTGAAGCATCAGTCAATCCTTCATTAGCTTTTAACAACAAAGGTGTCATTACCCCAGGAATTAGACTTCTCTGAGTTAAAATGTGTATATTGGGGTTGAGCCTCAGTTAGGATTTGCAGGACGCTTTGGAGTGTGAAAGTAACTTGTTTTTTTTTTTGTTTTGGCCCAAAAGGAGACGCTCTTCACAGAGTACAGTATCGGTCCTCATCCTTGATTCATGAAATTTGTGAAAGGGGGCTAATATTAGCCTGACTCACCTTAACTATACCTGCCTGTATTAAATCAAAATGGGGGATTCCACCAATCTGGGACTCACCTGCAGGCAGTTGGGAAATGTTGATGCTTGTGTAATTATTTACTCATTGAGTAAGAGACTAGGAAACAACGGTTTGTAGTTTAAATGGCAACGGTTAACTGCTAATATTGCTAGCCCTAAAACTACATTAACATCCTAACGCTACATTAATATGACCATGCATACACACAAATGAAATTCTCATGTGTGTCCTTGCAAAGAACAAAAAGGGTTACGAAAAGGGCTCCAATGAGCTCTATTTAACTATTCTCAGAAAAATTGTTGAACATGAATTTAAAGATAATTACAATAGGGTTCTATTGGTAAATCATTAGGTTATGCCTCCTATAATAACACATAAAACAATGCCTAATGTAGTACTAATGAGGTAGATACAACATTATAGCTAAATTTACCTGTTCTGTCTGACAGTGATGGTAGAAGGCATAAAAGTATGTCGGTGACCCAAAACTGGAGTGTAGATCTGCTGTTGCTACAGCTGGTGCCACCCACTGATGGTCAGTAAAAAGGGCAAGAAGCGTCTTCCGCCTGGTTTCTGGGTTATGTCTGTCAGCCCAGTCAGTATACATAAACTTGATGGTCTCTCGCAGGATGTCTTTACCCTCTGGGTAACCGTAGAGGTCATCGACAAAGCTGGACACTGCATAGTCAAAGTCATTGGCCTGGACACCGTTGTCGTTGTCAACGATGAGCTCCACAAACTTTAGGCCTTCGCCCTGGTTCACTCCCAGCATTATGTCATAGTTTAGAAACTCACCTGTAAAGGACAAGGATTAGAGTCAGAATGCTTCTTATTGTCATTAGGCATACAAAGGAAAACATAGATATCTCTTGCCTCTCCTGTTAAGGAGTACAAACAAAATAAATACCTTGCTCCATCAGTATCTGAGGGTCATCGGGTATAACATCTCCATCAATGACTGGACCAAAGGCAATGTGGTAGCGGGCTGGCTGGATATCTTGATCCACAAGCTCCTTATAATGTTTCCTCTGCAGGCAAACCACAAGCTCCACTGTGTCTTCCAGGTTACAGCCCACCTTGCGGGCTAGCATTCGGGCATACTTTGCTGGTTGAAAACTAACAGCCCAGCTGGATAAAGCTGTACCACTCTGGGCAATGGCCCTCTGAAACAGACCTGAGGACAAAAAAAATCAATGAATATTACATTGTTTTTCTCATTCATTCTTTTTGATATTTCTTCTAAAGTCCATACTTTTACATTTTATGTCAGAGAGAGTATGAATTCAAGGTTGAATTCTTTGTCTATATCTCAGACCACAAAGTTAAAAGACAATCTTAGACTCTATATGAAGAACTGATCCATTTAACATTTAGTAAACAGCTTCTGTGCTGCACAACTCAGCAGTTTTTACCTACGGAGGCAAAAATGTGAAGTCATATAGCAGAGGTGGGTAGTAACTAGAAACATTTACTCAGTTGCATTTACTTGAGTAACCTTTTGAAAAAAAAAATTACTTTTAGGAGTAGTTTTACAGCATTGTTCTTTTTTTTAACTTTTACTGTGTAATACATTTTTTAATGTTTAATAAATATTATTTAATTAATTAATATTGCTACTCTAACTTGAGTAACATTTCTGGCTGTTCCCTCCATTTTGAGTAACTTCACGTAATGAAAACAAACTTGTTTTAAAAAAATATTATCACTTTAAGCTCACTTTCTTAGTACTTTGTACTCCAGGCTTGTCGGTTAAATGTTACTTTCCATCGGCTGAGGCTGTTGTGTCATTTGGAAATTGAGTGAAAATACAGTAAACAGTATACTTTAATTTAATATTGTCTTCATACTGTAGCCCTTTTTCTAAGTTTCATTATAAAAAATAGATATTTTAAAGAGTTTTCATCACAAACACTAAACACTATTGTGTGTATTTTATTTATCTATTTTTACATTATTCTTTGAAACACCAGAATTTGCGTATCACTGAATTTTTGGTTAAATTTGAAATAATCTTAGAAAATATAAAAACTTAAATAAATGTGTAAAACTAAGAAAAGACAAAAGAATAAAAAATGTATTTTATAAAGTCATTTCAAATAACAATTTATTATTTGCTCATTCTTTCATCAGAAATCCTTGTTATAATGAGCCAGGATTAAAAAATCAATTAAAAGCAGCCATAATCTGCTTGCATTTACTGGGAATTTCAGATTTTAGGGGAAATTTAGCGAATAGATTTGGAGCCGGTTGTATTAAAATCAAAGAGCATAAGCAAATATGCTTAATTAAATGCATACTCTGTTGTTTTGAAAATGTTCCTTTTTATGAAGATTTGAAATTAATGGGAATAATTATTCTCTAATTGAAAATAAAAAGCTTCCATCTGCATAAACCTCTATTAATAATGCATCAAATTTGTATTGAATCGAATGGCAGTTCTCTAACTAAATGAGTCAAAGGCAGGAAATACAAGCTGCACTTTGGGTATCCCTGATGTATACTACGTATGCCTTGAATCAGAGGTAAGTTTAATGTCTAACACCTTTTGGTAGCTCTTCCCTCCCATACATTCAGACATTTTGTTTTCTTCTAGATTCTATAGCTTTATTTCCAAACTGAGTTTCCATATTGAGATTATTAAGTAATTCCTGTCTCCAACAGAAACTTTGTCTTAATCAGTGATTAATACTGCTCAAGGTCTGGATCTATGAACAATTGACTAAGTTCAGACTCATCTGGGATTCACCTTTGGTGGAGTTGCTCCAGCGGTTGCCCTCTGAATAGTGAGACAGAGTGAGCAGATTCACACATGATGCTCCGGCACCCGAGCCAAACACAGTGATGCGTAACGGGTCACCACCAAAGGCTGCTATGTTCTCACTGGTCCAACGCAGAGCCTGGATCTGATCCAACAAACCGTAATTCCCTTTAGCTGCTTGGTCACCAGTACTGAGGAAGCCTGCAGTAGAGAACAAAGAGGACAAGAGAGGCATTGACAATAAAGCAGAGAAAGTCAATGATGCATGAACAAAATAAATCATCTCAATAGTCTCAAATATGAACAGGCTTTCACTCTAGCTTTTAAAAACTTAATATTGGTGGAAAAACTCGTTAGAGTCTGAGCTTAAAGTCTAAGACTATGAGGTTTCCGCTAATCGAACAGACTCATGTTAAGAACAGTTGGGGCTTAAAAGCCTGGAGGAATAAAAGGTAGATGTTCACAAAAACAGAAAGACCATGGAAAAAGAAGAGTTTTACATCATGGAGACGTTCTCTAGACAGGTTTACCAAAAATGTAATATCTAATATGTAGACCAGACTGGAATAGTTGTTCGGACCTACTAAATGTACCACACTGAGCTAAAGTTCTACTCTAATATATTCAGCATTGCATAATATAAGCAACCATCGTCATGCAAACACGGAATGTACCGCCCTGCAGTCATCAACAAGTTCCCTTGTTTTCTCAGTGATTTTCCTTGTCTGAACTGACAACTGAACATTTAGCAAATGATTGATGAAATAATGCCAGAACCTATCCCCTTTGACGCTGCAACGTATTTAGTCATTAAAATGCAAAATCTTTATTTCTTACTAAATCATTTTCACATCAGATGATTGTTTGGAGTATTTGATTGTTTGGAGTATTTATATAACTTTTTGCTGCCAGAAAATGTAACAATTAAATCTAACATGAGAACATCTTACAAGAGTACAATGACAATAGTGTATAGTGGTCACTGCAGTGGAAAAACATGTAAAAGTAATTTTTCTTGTGTATACATGGATTTTTATGTTTTAAATGCACATTGGCTATTGATATGGGCCCTAGTGAACCATGTCATACATTGTCTAAGATGGGCAGACAGAACGGCATGCTGTGCATCTCTGTGATATCCAGTCATTTTTTATACAGTAGAAGAATCAATAAATTTGTTGTTAATAATATATGTTAGCATTAAGTAAAAACTAAAGAAGAAAAGTGCAGTGATAAATTTCCTAAACATTAGTTATATTTGGAGAAAATTAGCTGATCACCTGTCCACTTAACTGGACATTATGCAATAGTGGCATTATTTGATCAAACCCTGATATAATTACTCTGATTACTGTTCTACAACATGCAGCATCTCCAAATGTGTTTTGGCAGTATATAAGCTAACTTATATTTGTAAAGAAAAAAAAACTGTTGTTACCATTAACAAGTAGGGTTTTATATCTATCTTTTAAAAACTCTGATTTAGTGTGTAGAAAAGCCTACTTGATAGTGACGCAACTGGACACTGACTCAGGTGAGGATGAAGCTAGTGGGAGGCTCCAAATACCTGAAAATCTAGTTTCTAGCTTGTGGTCCTTAATCTCATTCCTTCACCTTTCAGGGGTTTAACAGAACTTTATCCAGGGTAGGAAAATAGCACCTGGCTGCTGTGCTGAACCCCAAGCCTCATTAGATGATTGACACACACATGAATGACGCTGGTCAAATTGGAACTGCTTTCAGAAAAAGCACTTTAAAAATCAAGAGCTATCCAAATGTAGCGAATGGTTAAAGCTCTTCATCATTAAAGGCAAAATATATATATATAATCATCAATATACATATATCTATATATATCTCTCTATATAGATATATATCTATATATCTATATATATAGATATATAGATATATATATATGTATAATATATATAATATAAATATATGTGAGGGCAGTAGCACATGTCACCCAGAGTTCAAATAAAGAAGTAATGCATTTTACATCAATTCTGTGAGGTGGGCATTTCTGTGGGCAAAGGGCTGTATAGCTATGATGGCTATGATAATCAGGAGGTCCCAGTGCTAAACGAGTTGGTGCTAGGAAGCATCCTGTCTCCTATTCCTAGCTCCACCCTCACTGCAAACATTATTCTGATTTCAGTTTTTATCAACGGAAGATATGAGTAGATTGACAGAGAGGTTTTGGCTTCTTACAGCAATTTCACTTTCGTTAATCAGCAGCTCTTCCTAAATCTTATTTCTGTTCTAAAAGCACCATTAGTTTCTGCACCAAACTAAGGAACCCCCACCAACCCACCCACCCCAAACTCATAAACTAACCCCTAAAATCCACATACTTCCTTTAGCTGTTATGTTTTTCAGCTCACCACTCTCTACAGCATTTAGCTGTAGAGGGAAACTGCTGTAAATGGAGTTTTTTTTTTATCACCCTTTTGTAGATAAAAGACATTACATGTCTTTGAAGTGAAAATTAGTATTCCTCTTTGTATTTCTCTAACATAAACAAACAGGGAAAACAACAGAGAGGTAGTCATTTTGTTTTCCATCTTCATAACAGCAGTAGTATACTTCAGTCAAGGACGCTATTGTCATTTCCCCAAGTACCACTCCATCTCTTTTAAAAGAAATACCTTTTCCAGACACTACATAATTCCAAATGCTTGTTGCTGTTGTTGTTGTTTATTGTTACAGTACTGCCAGCAGAGCTTGAAGCCTTTGATAAATGTTTGACTCTAAAAGCCTTTGAGGAAAGGGGAGGGAATAAGTTCCTGACTGCTATGAGGCTTTTAATGTGAAATAGTGCTGGGCACTTAGCGGAAAGTGAGTAAGCAAAGCAAAATCTAAATTGGTGTTTAAACTCAGAGGTTTTTATACCATCCCGTTAAGTTGATTCCACTGGAGGTTTAATCAGGAGTAGATAAAAAAATTACACATGGATAATGAGTGTGAGTCAGAATTTTAAACATGAAGAGTTATTTCCAGCCATTTCAAATGAATAAATTCATCTGAAGTAAAAAAGTGCATGTGGAACACCTGATCCATTTGGTATAACTACATTTCTGATTGAATCTATTTCCGCCACAGTTCAGTAACAAAATATTTTTGTGACGTAAGAATGATCCATGCACTTTCTCTTTTCCTTGCACTGCAACCAATTTCTGTAATTTCTACAGTAAAACATACAGTAAGTACTTGCTCATTTTACAAGGAAACTATCCAAAATAATTATCCTAACTTAAAGCAGAGGTTTAAAATAGCATATTGTAAAATTACGGAATCGTTTTGTTTTCACTTGTTTCTGACTGTACACAAGACATATTTGTAATATAGATAGTAGTGCAAGCATAGCGACAATAGCCGCCTTCTGAGGATGGATAAACTTTTGTCTAGCAATCATTGAGGTAGATAATACTCTTATTAGATTTTACGTAGGGTTTAAGTCCTAATGATTTATGAATACCAAGAAACGATTTACTAAAACTTACATTAAGGGGAAATATGATGAAAAAAAAACTCTAATTCACTGAAGAAAGAGTACCAGGATGGGGAGAGGCTACAACTGAGGAGAGAGGTGAGCTATAGATCCTCACTGCGGAAGATGGGATGCTGTGTCAGAAGATGGGATGCTGTAACGAACAGCTCATTTCCCAAGTGGATTTTACGTGTATCAAGCATAATTAGCACTTAAGTCCACCTGTGAAACAGCAGAGTATATCAAACTATCTGCTAGGCTACCTGAGGCAGATGGAAGGAGCACAGCAGAGATTAGAGAAACATGCCCAGTGAGGACAGTGCAGGAGACCAGGCAACAGCTGACTGGTGAGCTGGAGGTAAAACCACGAAAAAGGCCTTCTAGATGCACTGTGCCATTTATGTCACATATCATTAAAATTGACATTTGTATAATTTATGTTATGTAAGTTACTGGATGATTTGAATTACACATTGTGGGATTAATAAAGTATTTTCCTTCATTTACCTCTTGAGGAAATGTTTTTATGAGAACAAATTGGATGCTGAGCACTGAGGGGCAAATGGTTGTGGGTCCACAACAGAACGTTGAGGCTGGATTGCTCTGCATACTATTTTCAACTTGTACCAAACTTGGTCAACGAAACAGAGGTGGCAAGCATGTTTTAAATTCATCCAAAGGTATGTGCTAGAGGGTGATTTTAGTGTAATATTATTTTGTGACCTTTTCTATTATGAATAACATGGTCTTATTTTTATCCAAGTCCCTGCATTTCTATTGTAATGCATTGCAAAGCCACTTTCTGCTTCGGTTTCATCAGCCCTCTTCTAAACTGTGTTGTCTGTATACATTCTTTATTGCACTTCTGCCTGTCTTGGGTGAGGGATACACTCCTTTTCCCCCCTATAAAAAGGTTTCTGGGAGTTTTTCCTCACTGAATGTGAGGGTCTAAAGACAGAGAATGTTGTGATGATCCATATTATAGATAATTTGCATTGCCTTACACACCTGCAATCAAAGCATGTATTAGGTTTGCAGTTTTTGGAAAACTGATAAGCTTGTCTCCACAACTCAATGGGTTCTACTGTCTCTTGTAAATAATGTGCTTCATTTAGTGTCCTTTTCTCTGATCATGTGACTTTGGATGCTTCATTCAGATCAAACCAATCTCTGGCACCAAAACGATCAAGTGAATCTATCCAAGAAGTAGGATGGTAAATGTGAAGAGGAACAGTGGGATCAGCCCTCATATTTTTGGACCCACTAAGAAGATTAATGGAAGCAAAATAAAGGGTAATGGGACACTTTATTTCATAAATATGGTAGGTTTTTAAATATTAAACATGTTGACTATGTTTCTACACATTACAGTAGTATAAGTTACTGTACAATAACTGGCTCCAATAGTTTTGTGTGATCTGTCTCATCTCTATATCTTCTATGCCTGTTTGAGGTGTTACAAAATATAGATGGGTTGAGGTCACCTCAACTTCAATAAATTTGACTGTATTAAATTTTAATAAAAATGTTTTGTTTTTGCAGCACTGTCTCTAGTTTTATTTAACAGCAGAAGAGAATCTAATGTACTGTTAATACATTTTGTATTATCAGCAATCACAGCTCTTAACGCAGCTATTTACTGGTATGTTTAATTACCATGTAACACATGTAATTCCAATGGAATACAAGAAAATATTGTAAACTAAAAATACAACTAATGATTGTTTCTAATATAAAATTACAACAATTATTCTAATTTATATACAGCCAAAACCTGTAAACAGTATCCATTAATATCAAAAAAGCTACTTTTTTTTTATACAGGAGTTGACAACAGTTTACCGCACTAAATTGGTATGTTTTTTGCCTGTTATTTTCTGTAAATTCTGCAGGAAATTTGTTACAGTGTGTACATGAAAAATCTATTCTACTGCCTTTTTAAAACCAGTTTAACACCTTTATATACATGTTAATGTTTAATGTTCTATGCTGACAGAGGCTATCATGGATGCATGTATTGTCTTTCTCTCAGACAGCCACTGAATCAGCTTCTCTGATTGGTTGAATCTCTGCATCTAGCTGCAACTTCAACTCCAGCATAAGCTGCTCTAGAGGTGCTTAATGTGGATCAAGCCCAATGTGGATGTGGAATGCTTGAAAAACACAAGATGGACATGATGCACAGCCAAACGTTTTGAAGACCCTTGAGGCGCGTAAACCATTGACTTTGAAGGTTAACCACGTACCCTTGATGATCAAAACATTTTTGGTCTGAACACGCATTAGTAATTTATTTTAGATTTTACAGGAGGCTACATATTCCTAAACTCAATTGTCTTCATATGCTTGATTAGAAGGAGAAATTGCTTTAGACATTATGGAGAAATTTACGAGAATTCTACAGATAGAGAACATTTTACCAATAAACATTACACTACAAGGTTTGGCTACATCTGACTGCACCATATATATTCCAAATGATCCTCAACTGGTGATATTGTTTTAACGTTTTTGTTTTTATTCTCTTTTATTCTCAGACAAGTTGCTCCTACCCTGCACTCTGAGACGTTTTTACTTTGCAGTCGTTGATTAATCCAACCTATCAGGACCTGCAAAATAGCAGAGTGTCTTGGAACACCTGATCAGTCCTAATCAGCTGATTAAACTCTTCCTGAACCTCTACATTCCTGCTGGCACCCTGGTTGGCTGGGTCCAATTCTGATTTTACTCTTTTTGTCACACTTTTATCATTACTCAAAAATTCAGTTTTCTACTCAAACCTTTTACTGAAAAGGATTGATTATGTATGTTTTCAATTTTCTACCATTTTGTTAGATAAAGTAAATGAATTTATTTTGCTGAAATAAAGTGTCTTACTGATTTTTTTTACAGATGAGACTTAGCTTACAGCCATAGTGTGATGCAACACATGAAATGCTGATATTACTGCTTTGACCTGCTTTTAAAATAAAGTCAAAATCCCATTTTCAGAGCTGACAGCTTTGTAAATGTTAGCACAGACATGCTGAACTAACACGATGAACAAAAAAAAATCATGCAGGCACTGTTAATATAGAAATATCACAACATAAGCTTTGATCTGAGGCAGAAATTTTAACTCCCATGACAGGATAGACTTAACAGGGAAAGTGGCCAAGCGTTTTTTCCAGAGTCAAAAAGACTTTCCCCAATAGAAGCTGTTTTGGTTTCTATTGAGTTTAAAAAGCAACATTTTGAATGACATTGAGAGCTAATTTTAAAGCAAACAAATAGATTCAAGTTAATCCTTATGATCTTTAATCTGTAGTTACTTCTTACTGTACATTAAAGTTAAATGACATTTTTTTCTGCCATATTGGTGTTTTCTTTTCTGGTCGTCTCTTCTGTGCTGATGAGATGTAGAAAGAGCCAGACTCCTGTAAAATCTAAAACAAATTACTTTTAATGTATCTAACCTTAACTTTGAACTTAAGAAATAAAAATAGCATCTATACACAAAGTAATTTTTGCCTTTTTTAACAGCGAGACTTACATATATCTTTCTCTGCATAAAACTGTTTTTTTTTTATTTCCAAAGAAGATAAGAGTTTAAACACAAAGAACTTGGGCTTCTGCTTGTTGATAATATCTTATTAATGAAAAGCCAGCCTTGTAACCTGATACACTATTTCATCCATTAGGAATCATTTAAACCTGTAATTACTAAACATATGCTGAACCAGTTCAGTATAATTTGTGCTTTGCAGATTCAGCGTACACCGTTTTGTTTTTCTTTCATTATTTTTGTCAGAATGATTTAAATTAACATGCCTATTATGAGAAGTAATTAAGCATAAGATCATTTGCCACTAGCACTGAAATAAAAACAAGACAATTTATAACTGCTTATACACCATTTCCTAAAAATTACTGAGTGTAAAGTTTGACACTGGAAATATATCAAATGTACTGATGCATAATTCACAGTTAATTTATTAGTCTTGAGTCAAATGAGAAGGACCCCAACACATATGATTTTTTTTCTTGCTGCACTGCTCAAAATAAAGTCCTATCTTTCCTTGTCTGAACTGTTAGGAAAGGAGAGCAGCTAAGGACAAGGTTGTCTTCACTTCATTTTGTCATGTCTAGGAGAGACAATTACTTTGTATACAGTAAAAAAACATATTTTGGCTATGGCCCCAGTTTAGCACTAATACTCATTTGGTGAATAAACAAACTAATTTGAAGTTGGGCAAAAGTTATAACATTGCACAGACACAGTGTATGATACTTTATGTGTAAATCTAAAACATCTTACGTTCTGGTTCTGGGATTACTTGAATGTTACATTCACAGGTCTGCCTAAAAAGTGTATCAAACAGCAGAAGTCGATCCATAATGTTGCTGCCTGCGTCCTCTCTAAAACTAAGAAATTGGAGAACATCAACCCTCTTCTAAAGTCCAGTGGCTCCCTGTCTCTCACAGAAAAAACTTTAAAATATTTCTGTTTGTCTATAAATCACTTAACGGCTTAGCTTTAAAATATATTACAAACTTGTTGTCAGTGGATCAACAACTAGACCAATATGACTTTTGCCAGCTGTCTGATCCACATGCAGATCAGAACAGAGAAGGTTTCTGAATTTATTGAAAAAATGTTGAATCTTTCTCCCAGGTGTTCTCTCTCCAAACTACTTTGCATACCCAGAACCAGAACAAAACAGGAGAAGTCAGGTTTGATTCTTATGCTAAACAAATCAGGAGCTTTAAAATTGTTGAAACCCTCAGTTGCTTTAAAACAAATTTGAAAACACTACCTAAAAAAGTAATGTAATAGGTTTCCAGACTAACTTTCATTCTATTTTCTTAATTAATTCATAAGCTTTTTTATTTGTAAATCAATCATTAGATCAGCATTATCCTCTTATTTCAACGTGTCACTTGTTTTTTTCCATAATTATTTGTGTTGCCTCTATGCCCCTCATGTGCAACACTTTGAATTGTCTCTCCAGTGAAATCTGCTAAATAAATGAACTTGCTTTGCTCCATTAGTTAGATCACATATGTCTATGTAAGGATTGATTAAAAAAATGGCCTCTGAAATCTACAAGACTCTACAAGACGAGGAGTTTGACCTCTAAGCTCCCTGGAGATTCAACAAGAGGTGAACCCTGATCCAGCATTCCAGTTTTTATCCCTGTTAAGGCAGAGAGAAAAGGCTGGATGAGGAGAGAAATGGGCATTTCTTTTCATCCGTTCCTCCGTCATATATCTATTTTTCTCAGTCATGGTCGATGGACAATAATCCTCTCTCCTTTTTTTTCTCCTTATCCATCCTTTTGACTCCTTGATGTCAAGAAAGATGGAATGAAAAGACCTGCAGAGAAAAAGAAAAATATGGGGGAATGAACCCTATCACTGAGGCATGCACTCTGGCAGCAGATGTGGTTTATTATAGTTGCTGCAACCAAAAGAAAATGTAGATTTCCAAGAACAACAGAAGCAGCATCACGAGAGTGTGGAAAAATACAGAGTGATTTAGTTTAGAGGAACTGTAAGCAAAGCAAAAAATAGAATGTTGTTGCAGTCAAATGTGGAAAACAGGAGAAGAATATGACAAAATATGAAGAAAGCAAACAAAGCCACACACACACACACACACATTGGTTAAACAGTTTCTCATGTCATGACATTGTATTTTGCAGGCTTGGATCTGCGTCAGACTTCATCTTAATTTATCATTCAGGCAACAATCACTTATCAGACTGGACTAATAAAAACTGGAAAGGCAGATAAAAATATTTTAGGAGCCTGCAACACTTTCATATTTGTTCATTTGGCATAATTATAATACCTTGGTACACAAAAGAAATAGTGGGAAGAAAAAGATATATCTGATTTGGGACAGCCGCTAACCATGCTAAAGTTATCAGCTGCTCTCTACCTCACTTTTTGTGTCTTAAAGACAATAATTGAGACCAGGATTTATAGAACCAGTAAACAGCTAAACCTGTGCTAATTTACAATTCACCACTTGCTTATCGTCTATACAGCAATTTTTGATCAGTAAAATATTTTTAAATAAAAACAACATTACGTATTTTTGCTTAAGATTCTAGTGTAATATCATTTTGTGTTTTCTTCTTGAACCTGTTTGACTTCTCATTACAACCTATATAAATAGAAAGGAGTAAATCAGTTCAATCCTTTCACAATAAAGCTTTACAATATTTTACAAGGTTATTTTTTATTCCATTTACCCAAACAAAATGTAAGAATGAAAATTACAAGCAATCAAAACTTTCTGACATGTTCATTAGCAAAAGGAATGGTAATGCAATACATAAAAACCCACCTCACCTAAATGAGTCCCAGTCAACTGTACCTCACTCTAGTGTCTGGATTTATCACAAAATGTGCAACAGCATCTCCAAATATTTACAGAGCCTCAGCAACGCTCCATTTATGTCTGGTCCAGGCAAACAACAACACCGCAGACAACACGCCGAGGGCAACCTGCTGGGAAAAATGCTGACGAGGCACAACACATTCCTCACTAGGAATAATGAATATGGAGCTACAGGAAGCCCATTTATTCAGCCTTTCTTTAAACAGCGTGAGGGACGAACTGAGCAAGCTCTCCTTTTTAGGTGAGCTTGTTTGCATGGTGACAGTTTAGGGTGTGAATCAGTGGAAGAATAGGTGGCAGCATGTCGAGCAATGGAAGCAACGTGATTGATAAAGAAAAGAAAGAGAGCAACCCAAAGTTATGTCATTTACATAGTTACAGTTAGAGAGACAGACTGTCAGAAAGAAATATTTTAATCTTAAGTTAATTGTGGTTTTTCAATGTTATCCTGGATCCCTGCTTTACGTGGCAAACATGTACAGTAGATCTGTTTATGAGGTGAGAAAAGATTCCATTCAGGTTGAATAAAAAAACAACACTGTAAACTTGAACTCACCAGACCTTAAGAAAATTGGAGGCAACTACTTATAAATTAATTGCCTTGATATTTTAGTTTGATAGACTTAAGATCACAAGTTTAAATAAATTACATTTGTCATTAATGTTCTACTTCTCCATTTACACTCTACCTTAATTAAAAACTGTTAATCAGGGTGACTCATAAATGCTTCACTTAATAATGTTTAAGATTTTTAGTTATATGAACTCAAACATTTTCATTTGCAAAGAGTTTGATTTTCAGCTGTTTCATTACTCCTCACTGTAAAGACAAACAAGTCCAGGAGAAAATTTTACTTATAGGACCAAACAACTCTTCTACATATATCATTTGTAAAACTTGATTATTTTATAATGTTACAGTATTAGAAACATTTCAAAGTTGTCCAGAATTGCAACATTTAACATCCTTAAACTCAGTAACATTGAAATGATGTATTTTCATCAACAACAACCTCAGTCATGGTCATCCACCATTAAGTTCAGTTCAATTCAAATATTCTATTTTCATCCTGAAGGGAAAATAAATTAACTCTATGGGTGTTTTTCATCTGGTTGTATTTGATTGTTGTAGTTAGTCGGGTCTTGCAGCAGAGAAGCCTTTTGATTGAAGAAACTCTGCTGTTGTTCACAGCCTCTGAAAAGGATACTTAGCATCAGATTATACCAAACAGTCAGACAAAAAGGGTCTTGTTTTCAAAAAATTGACAAATATTGATTTCCAATCCTCTTAGTACTGGCCTCTCATGGTCTCCCCCTGGAGGTGGTGGAATGTCAGGCCACAAACTGTGCTTAAATAATGCATAATAGTTTAGTTGTATCCAAACTTTTAAGCTAGATGTACTCAAAAAAAAGAAGAAGATTTTACACTAAGAATTTTGAAAAAAATATTGATTTGTAATCTGAGAACTACAAGGTTAACTCCTCCCGGCAAGTAGTTGGCAGACTTGGGTGTGCCTACTCTTTTTCCTTACTGTTTTCCAGTCAGTCACCAGGTCCGCTAATGCTAACCAAGATTACCTTCATTTAGCCTGTCCAAAAGGCAAGCTGCAACCTCCACCAACGTTGACCGATGTCCGCCCTCATTTAGGTTGTTCTTTATTTTCTATATTTTTTTGGTTTTTGAATGAGTCACTGACAGAAAAAGCTCTAAGTGAGCTTCTAGGATCTGGCAAACCCTGAGTTCTGACTTCCACCTACTATTCCTATTAGTGCAGATTTCTTTCTTTCATGTCTGTATTAGCATTGTATTCGGAAGCAGATATTTCAATATTTTGGATCCACAAGTATAAAAACTTAGTTATATACCATATTTTTTTCAGCATAGTCAAAACTATTTTCTCCACAATTCTTGTAGTTCTGTGGATGTAATAGTTTTGAAAAAAATAATGATTTTGTTGAAAAAGTTGTTGATATGACCTTTAATTTACACAGTCTCGCAAATCGCTTTTGGGCTTACAGCTACAGGCTTTATTTGTGTTTACTTAAACTTTGAATGGATTAATTATGCCATTAAGTCAATTATGCTATTTAAGAGCCTTGTCAAAAAGCACATGTGGTGCAGTAAGCTGACCATATAACATGCATCTTTCTGTTCTCAATACTACTTTTTTGAAATATATTTTATTGAATTTTGTATTTTAGGAAACAACAGACTTACAAACAGCAAACTTAACATTGTAAACATGTACTTATATACACTTGCATCCACTCATACTCACCAGACAAACCTAAATTTGTTTTAAACATATACAAAACTCTTTAGATTAAGACAGAGAAAAATAACAAGACAATATGAAAATACAAACTATAGTCAAGAAATCCATTTAAGACACACATTAATAAACTCTGCCTTCAATCCTTATGATCCTCATTTATGGCTCCCAGAGGTTCTCAAAGACTTGCTGTTTACCCTTGGTGATGTATGTTAGTTTTTCCAGTTCGAACAAATTTGCAGTTTCTTTCTGTTCTTAGCACTACTACTTTTCCTACTGAGGCACTCGATGAATATTTATATGTCTCTGAGTGATGACCAGCTTTAAAAGTCTTGTTTAGTGAGCTAGTCAGATTAGCTTAGTTTGGTTGGAGGAATAAATACCTCCCCATCAAATGATGCTGTAATCTCTCCCATTGACATGGAGAGCAGATACTTCCTCAATGTAATGAAGTTCGTTGTACCCACAAAAAATTATCCATTTTCAATGTTTTGTATAAGTTTCCACACTCATTGTCCTTTGTTATATCTATGTCGAACAAAATCACATGTATATGTGTTTTCATAACAAGACATTTCTAAAAATATTTGTTCACCAATCCAGATCATTTAATTTAAGTATTTAAATCCTTTTTTCCTTGTCTACTTAATGAGCACATTCAATACTTTCACTACACATTCTTCTTATGGTAATTATACATAAACTGCTTTGTTTACCTCAATGTACAACTTTTTGTCATTGAAAGATAAGTATTGTCAAACCTTCATCATGTTCCCCTGCATCCCAGGGAACAGGGACAAATAACCTGACCTTCAGAAGCTACAGGTGGACATTTTTTTGCTTTTGATTTTATACTTCACAATTTGTGATAATCCTTTACATTTTGAAAATTTCAGTAAATCTTCAGCCCTTTTTCTGCTTCAGAAACCATAGCCCCTCCCCTCCACCTTCAACCAGAAGTAAAATATTCCACAGAAGAGCTTATCTACAAGAAGGACAAAGAAAAAATTAGCGTGAAATGCAATATAGTGTAGCTGCAGAAATACTATTCATGTATTGGTGTTCCTGTCAATAGTGTTGGTTTGCATTTAATGTTGACCTTGTGAAATACATTGTACATTTGAAGGTCTGAAAATCAAAGGGGAAAAAAACTGAATTACTTGGATTTGAGCCAGTGTAGAGACACTGACAATAATGACTTTTAAACTCAAACCAGGAGCTGTTTACAGCAAAACAAGGTTTGTAAAAATATCCAGAGATCTTAGCTAAACAATGAGGAGATGTATTTCAACGTGTGTGTGTCTCAGTTGGCTTTTCAAATCTCAGATCCAACAGGTAAAATTACAGTAAGAAAGACCCACTAAAGATCAAAACTCCAAATAAAGCCTCCAGTCCACACACTTAAAGGAAGACATTAGTGTTTAAATTTTACTGGTCAAGTCTTGGAGTTGCTTTTTTAACCTGCACCTTCACTAAATAACTGATTAGCCCTGAACATTAAGAGTAAACCAAGGGATTTTAAAGAGGACATTTGCGTTGCCATAAATGTTTTGTCCTTAACCCCTCTGTTTATCATTCATCCCTTCCTTTTCATCTACTTATGATTTGCATGCCCTGCTGTCTGTTTCTACACCTTCAGAACCCTCCCATTTCCTCCCTGCTCTGCCTGCGAATCAAATTATGGTGCCAGCTTCAAAAATGAAACAAGCCACCATTTATACTTCGTGTTCTACACAAACACAAACATGTGTTAATTTGTGCTGCTGCCCCATCAGATTTGCCTGCAGGACACGCTGGTATAGATTACCTCCTTCTGCTGGGCTGACGGCAGCAAAGGAGCGGGAGGGATTTCTGTGTGGGTGTGGATGTGATTAAACTCTTGCTCATGATATTCCAGCATTGCAGGGTGAATACATAACAGTCCGTAATTGATAATATGGAAAAATAGGTGCCAAATGAACAGTAAATGGCGCCAGCCTGTCAGCAAATAGGAAAGGCTGGAAGTAAAGGCTCAATCAGTCTGACAGACAGACAATCTAATGACTTAAAGAATATATGTAATTTAGCACCAGAGAATCACATGGATTTTGGATTCGAATAGCAATTAATCTCATCAGAATGGAGAGACATCAAAGTTAAATATGTATTACAATCTGGAAAGACAACCAAAAAAACAGAGATTAGTATCAGTATCCTTTTTTTAAAAAAAATTGCATCTATGTCTTGTATTTTCTAACTATCTAAAGTCAGTAGAAATTTAAAGAAAGGGAGTACTAAGAACCTATTTATGCACCTATATATATAACCTATATATGTTTATATATGCACTATATAAACTAGGTATACTGTCAATAAACACAAAGGAAAACAAAAATAAAAACAAAGGAGGGGTGGACAATCTGGACAAGCTGACGACCACTTACACTTGCCAGCGAATGACCAGGATATGGGCAATGGTTGTGTTTTACAACATCCTCAATGTGTCTGCATACAATGCATTTGTGTTGTGGACCCATATTCACCAAGGGTGGAATTCAACCCAAAACACCAAGCAGAGAATGTTTCTTGAGGAACTCGGGAATTTCCTTGTCAGACGCACATTGAGCAACGGGAACAGGAACGGGAGCCCCGAGACCCAGCTCCTGCAGACTAGGTCAGACAGCTGCAGTGGTCACCAAACACGCCATCCACATCCACAGCAACAAGATGAGCAACAGCATCACCTTCCCCTTCAGCAGCCAGCCCTGCCTCAAGCACTCCATCCACATCCACAGCGACAATGGCAGTGAGACCCCCTCGCTCAAAAAGAAAAAAGTGTCAGGTCTCCCCTAGCAATATGGATGGAAAAACCTACATAGTGTTCTTCACCTGCAACAAATATATCTGCAAAGAACACACTAAAAGTGTCACTTTTTGCAACACATGCATCTAAACACACACATACACAGGCATGTTCTTTGCACAGAGTATTTATAGAACAAGTACTTGATTTCCTTTGATGTGATTTTCTCGATTGGTTGTTGATTATTTTACCTTGCAATTGTATTTTTTTATTATTTATGACTGTTCTGTTTTTAATATTGTTAAATATTGTATTAAAGTTTTATTGTGTGGAAAAAAAGACTTGTTTTTGCCCTATTCTTGAAGTAAATATATACGGGTCCAAAATGACCCGAAACACCATAGATGTTACTATAATTGATGATATTAAAATTAAAAGACTATTACAAAATTAAAAAACATTTTTTGTTGAACATTTAAGAAATGTGTTTTAATATCTCTCAGTTACACTCAGGTAACAGAACAACTGATTATTCTGTTGCCTTCTTCTCTTAAGGTTCATTTGACCACTTTTTAGACATTGAAAACGAGGGGTATAATGTTAAAACAAAGGCCCAGGGGGCCACAAAAAAATATTAAAACCAGTCTTTTCATGGATAAGGGAGCCTAACCAGTTAAACAAGAGTTAAGAAAAACATTGGATGATAAAAGATTGTTTTTAGGGTATTTTATGGCTGATTTAATACACGGGTCCAAAATGACCCGCTAACACCACAGATGGCAGCAGAAAGCTAACACCAGAGGAAGGCTAGAAAAAAGCTGAAAAAAAACTGACTAGAACTTTTAAATTGCTACTAGTGTTTACTCATAAGTGATGTTAACTGTTGGATAGAAAATATTCACAACTTAAAATATTTAGGTTGAGCCAATGATTAAAAGTGAAAATTTAAAAGTGGTGAAGACTTGTGCAGATTAGTTTGACCTGATTGGCTTTTTGCGAATCGGTGTGGCGGCACAACACCATGAGCGAGGTTACTGTTACATAGAACCATATGTATTCAAGGATCCAAGCATAAATTGAGTCTTAATTGCAATATTATGATATACCTGTTGCTTTACATTTAATTTTCTTAAATATGGAGTGTTAATGTTAGTTTGACTCAACAGGGACTTTAGGATACTTCCTTTAATAGTTGCTTGAAAATATTACCAGACTTCAGTTAAATCACAACTTATATCACTTCAGGGCCATTAAAGCCTGGCTCCACTTACTATCCTATGGTTGAAAACATTACAACAAGGAAGGAAGCAACCTATTTAATGGAATATAAAGAGCATTTCAGTATTTGTGTAGTATCTACTCTGACAATGATGTACCTGCAGGATTGCTGGAGGACAGTAGTAAGCATTCAAAGAATGTAAGGAACTAAAGAAGTATTTTCCATGCAGTATATTGCTTGTTTGATGGTAAGACTAGCAACGTAAGTATTAAAAAATAACAAAAGGTGTACTGAAGAGACAAAGGCAACAAAGCTCCCTGGATGGCAGGATGGGGAGCTGCTCTGGTGGGATATGCACTGGCAAAGAAACAGAATAAAGTACATGTGAGTGTTTGCGTGTTTGTTTATGCATACATGAATGTGTTGGGTTCTGATGTGAATGGGTAAACAGCTTCCTTTCTTAGTACAGGAACATCATTAGCATAAGAGGGAGAAAAGAGAACCACATAGAGCGAGAAATGACAGCAGATCGGTGCTAACGAAAGAGGCCGAGTGGTAGGGGAAATAGAGACTGAAGATTACGAGAAGGAGGATGGGGAAATGGAGCAGAAGAGAGAACTAACAGTAGAAAGGTGCTTTTCAGAAAAAAATCTAATTTGTGTATGTGAAATTAGAGCTTGCTGTTTAGTCCTGAAGAGGGAAGATGAGGACAGGAAGATGACGGCAGGAAGATGGGCGGGAGGAGTAAAAAGGTAATGCAGCCAGTGAGGGTAGAAAAAAAAGATTATAGGTCACTTGAGTACAGGATGGAGGAATGGATCAAATCTCATTTTATGTGATTTGTAAATGGAGCAGTGGAAGAATCTTGGTGTCGTCTTCATGGGTAGAATGGAGCTCAGAAATTTTTAGGAAGGAGCAGTCTGGTCTGTCAGAAGAAACAGTGAGCCCGAAAAAATAAAAAAGAAATGTATTTACCATCTGTCTTTGCTTTAATCTCCATCCAAGCTAACAAGATATGGATCAATATTAAATCATTAAATAGGAACTTGAAGTAGATCTCATACTATACTGTCAGCGTATCTAACTGAGAGGAGATCTGGTGGAGATCCAGTCGATATGACTGGACTATACCCCTTTACACGGTTCTGGTTCTCAGAAAAAGCTAACAGTTATTTCAGTATGGATGGGAGGAAGGCAGATGAATTAATAGTAAATTTCCATAAGATAGGTTTCCTTTTTTTATAGCAACAATTTGCCGCTGCTGAAAACACCCTGATTTGGTGCTTTTAATGCTGGCTATCAGACAAAATCACTCCCGGTCTCTCATCCTAATGCACACCCTCAGGGATAAACCTTCAACCACATCTAGGTCAGCCTATAACAGCATGTTACTAAAACGTGAGGCAAGGTGCCTCTCAAATATACATGTCTTGTAAGAGCTGCATGAGCCAGTTAGGGCTTCTAAAGCAAAGGCACTCAGGTGGTTTCTGAGGCACGCAGCACCGTCCCCTGTCCTACTGCTTCACCACCACCCAACAAGAGAAGACACAATATGCTGTCTTACATAACCTTACTGAGATATCTGAAGGCAGGGTGGGAAAAAGAAAACAATTCAATGTATTTCTATAGCACCAATTCACAACACATGCCATCTCAAGGCTCTTTACAGGGACAAATCAGATTGGTTCAAAATTTTCTTTCTAAGGAAAACCCGTTGATTACATCGAGTCATTGACTCTTCAGCAATCCCTCACACCAAGCATTCATGTAGCGACAGTGGAGAGAAAAAACTCCTTTTTAACAGGAATAAACCTTCAGCAGAACCAGGCTCTGTGTGAGACAGATTTTTGAGGTTTAACTGTCATCTACAAACCACACTTCATTGTAATCATACATTCAGGCTCAAAAATATGCACAAATTCTGAGATCTGTTTGTCAAATTTAATTTTCAAGAAATGAAAGTATCGTTCCATAACCAGATTTTTTGATTACTTATAGACATGATTCAAACATCATAAATATATGTGGATGGAGTGGTAACCTAATAGTAAGAACAGTTCATCTGTATCGTGAGAAGGCTGCAAGTTCCCACAAACATTCAGTGGTTTTATGTCAAGATTAATGATTTAGTCTTAAAGTAGGGACTAATTTCTTCGGCACAACCTTATTAATCTGTGTCAAAAACAACACCTGTATTATTATTGCCTCCCCAAAAATGTAATTATGAAAATATACTCACTTGAAGGAGACATCTTGGGTAAGTCATGTTTTTCAATTAAATATATATATATTTTTTTTTGCTTGTACATTGACATTAGTTTTGGCTGAAAAGATGGAGGCGGATGATGAGTCTTTGTGTGAATATATGTAATTGTTTGATTTTATTGAATTTCTGATTTCATGAAAACACTGAATTTGCTAAATTGTGTTATATCCTCTTAGATCCTGACAAAGTTTTGCAAATATGTATAATCGAAATAGAGCCACTGTGGATGGACACAACGACAATCCAGCAAGTTTGTGCCCATAAAATTTCTGAGTCTTGTTTATTGCTGGATGGTCCTAAACGTCTAAAACGTTTCTTTTCTGCGTAGACTGGCAGTTTGGTTGAAATATCAAGAGTGAAATGATTTAAAATACAAGTCTGAACCTGTTTTGGGATAAACAAAGCAGGTGCATTTGTTTTCACACTATTAATTGACTTAAACTCTGCCCTGGTCCTTTAATTCCTCCACTGCATTAAAGCAGTATAAAAAACCCATCAGAATAGAAACTAATTTTAGCACTTTACCATAACGAGTTGAAGAAAAGAAGCAGAGAAGAAGCACTGAGGCTGTTACAGGTTGATACAACATGCACACAGTCCAACGTCCAGAGCCCTGATCTGTGCGATGCTCCAGATATAAAACTAACTGGACTCACTTGCGTTTCCTTAGTGAATCAACAAAACAAAAACTGTGTGCCACAAAGGCTCATATCTGTTAAAACAGGTGTTTACTATCTATTTGTACCTGTTGTTACATTCTGTGTGCACTCAGAGGAACAACGTGTTCCATCTCTCCACCCCCCTCCCCCCAGTTTCTGTTCATTAAAGAAGCTACAAGAACTCATGTCAGCAAGACACTTCACTATGAGGTTATGGTAATCTCTTACAAGCCAAGACTCCTTTAAAATAAAAAAAAAATACGGCTACTTCTGCAATGTAACACACCTTAACAACAATAAAAAGTAATAAACAATATTCATTCACTTCCTAATACTAAGTATACAAAATATTAAAAACTCAGTGCTAGCAGATCATACTGGATTACATCTTATCGTTGTAACAAAGATATTCTTGAACAAATTCAATAAATGTACTAAATACCAATAGCTTGGCATTTGTTTGCTATAAGGGAGTTTTGTCTTCCCTTGTTTTGTACAGGTAAAAACAAAAAAAAAAGACAATTTTAGTTTTTCAGACAGCTGAACCCAACTAACACTTCACTATTCACAGAAAAGATCCAAGTAAGGAAGAATATCGCCCACAGCCACAGAGCAAAATATGGCCAGTTTACATGAAATTCTTTTCTGCAGTCATGCTCAAGCCTTTCTTTCTGTCAGTGTTTCCACCATAATGAGGCCCTGGCCACCCAGGAGGTGATGTCGCTGCACGGCTGCCCGTCGCCTCCAGTCATAAACAGACTGGCTGGAAATGTCAGCCTGCCTCTTGCACTATCTCAGCTCTGCACATGCAGATACAGACACACACAACTAAAATCTAAAAGGTAGCAACACACATATGGTCCTGAACAAACACACCCTTTCCTACGTCTTTCTACTCCTGGATAAACATGCATACAATCACAAACATACACTTATAACTCACCTTTGTAAGGCCACTTAAACAGTAAATACCCGCTGCACACATCACTCCAAGCCACCTGATTGGTGGCTGGAGAAAAGGTTACTTGCCCAGATGGAACACTTTGCTCTTTTCTCTCTTTTTCTTTTTGTCAATTTGAGGGAGGCTGAGTAAAGGTTAGCATTGCTGAGGCACTTCTCTTTGCTTGTTTTGTCATTTTTTGGCCTTTCCTGTCTCTGACTTGCTCATGGTTATCTGAAGTTGTTCTCATCATTGATCTACAATGACAGTTTGGTACAAGACAAGCTTGTCTCTCGTTATCATTGCACTAATATCGAGCCATTAAAACATAACTTGTAGAGCAAACGGCCTCTCGACTGCTTGCTTACAAAAAGGTAACCAAGGTCAAGGAGTTTTTCAATGCATGGGCAGTTATGACTGTATTACCTTAGAATACTGAAAACTCACAAAAAATCCTTTGGCTTAAAAAAAGATAAATTATGTCTTTTACTGCTAGACAGAGATTTAGAATATGAGTCATTTTCAATGATAGTCTGAAAGCTCTCTAAAGGTAGAGCCTTTCTAAAGCTGCTATCACACTTCTCCTTATTGTCTTCATGTTGCTTTATGCTAGAATTTGAAGATTCTTCTTTTACCATGGTTTTTACTGGAAGACATAAAATGCATTTTGTGCAACTTTAAGTTGTTCAGTCCTAAGCTGAAAACATGAGTAAAAAAAAAGAAGTGGCCTTTTCTTTTTCCTGTATGGGATTCAGTTATACTTTTCAGGGCAGCAATGATTACCAAAAGTACTAAAAGTTAAATGTCAGAAAATAATCAAGAAATATTTTAAATGACAATCTTCGGATTGATGTTTACATGCACTAGGATTGCTAAGCCTTTTCAAATATCATTCCAAGATCAGATAACGATGTCCATGCTTTCTCAATAATTTCATACTTTTTTTAACTGAAAACACACCAAGGAATCCATTTTATGATGTCTCCTCGAAAATACCCTAATAGTCTAATACTTAGACTCTCGATTATTAAGAAATACAAGAAAGATGAAATGTTCGAGTTTATAGTTTGTTCCTTTAGCTAGAGAGGATCAGCTCCCTTAAAACCCTGTTTATACAGAAAACATTTCCTGAGATTATTGAACTGTCCCATGGATATGACAGAAAAACCAAACAGATTGCACTATAACAGGTGGAAAACTGATCCAACTGGAATCATTCATTAAATAATTTCAAGAAATATGTCAGTACAAATTTAATGTAGTCTTTTTTCCACCATGTTCCATTAGGAGCACACATCCTGTAACCAAGAAGATAAACTTTCACAGCATTGATGTCAAAGTCTCAAAACTGGAAAATACTGGTTTGGATGTGATTAACAATAATAATAATAATAATAATAATAATAATAATAATAATAATAATAATAATAATAATACTTTTTAAGAAACTTTATGGTATCATTATCTAAAAATATCAGATGTTTTCATGTTAAAATGTTTTCGTTGCTCTTGGAACTCAGTTAAAACCTGCCAGACAATCCAAAGTGTGAAAACAGCTAACGTTGCTAAAGATATGAAGGCAAACTCTTGTGGGTCTGAATAACTTCTCTTTTATTTTTTTTCTAAAAAATGAATATAAACACATTTTTAGAAGAATTGTGTAAGTAAGACACCATGTTATGACTACTTGAATTTAATTACCCAGCATGCCTATTAATCCACTCACAAAACAATGCTTTGGGTTAAAATTTACTTTCTTTCAATTTCGCATAAGGTGGCCAAATTTCAGGATGTTGAAGAGAAAAACAACACAACATTGACCTCCAGTCTAAAACGGAAATTGGAGCCTGATCATGGAAGACATGTGAGCCTTACAGAGAAATCCCAAACAGCAGATAGCTTTAGCTGGAGAGATAGAGAAAAAAAAATCCTTGGCCCTGCCAGCTTCTTCAGACAGTCTGTCCACATTCATGGCATCCAGCAGAGACTTCAGGCTTGGCTGTTCTTTCATCAGCTTTTTATTTGATTCAAAGTTTTATACTGAACTGATTCTACTCACTCTGTTGTACAATACCTTTCCGATATAAGTCCATCTTACCGTGACTTTAAAGAAGTGAAAAAGAAGAGATAGAGAGAAGTCAAAAAAATCCTTCTTCAAATGTCAGCTGATGCAAAGAAAATTATTTTTGGAACCACAGAATGAAGAGAACAGGGCTTTATCTTTGATTTGGGCTGGCCTGTCAGGTTTACACTGTCACTGTGGGCGTCTGCTGGAGGATTTCATCAGATCAAAAACTATTTGTCTCAAGAGAAAACAGCAGATTTTATGTCAAGAGAAGAGAGTCTGGGTACACTAGCTACGTTAGATTGCTGTCTGTTTGCCTCAAACTCTTTGTCTTTGCACTGTCTTACGACATTTTCATCATTCAGAAGCTAAATTTTGTCAAGCATGAACTTTTAAAGAAGAGAAAAGATAATGCCGGCAAACATGTAGCTTAATAGAGCAAATATAAAATTGTGACACTGAAAAAATGGACATACAAAGAAGATGCTTTTTTGTGAGACTCATTCAAATAGTGCCCCCCCCCCACACACACACACAGTTACACACACATTTGATCCACAAAAACTCAAGCTCTAGTGCCGTGTTCTACGCTTCTCTTCTCCTGCACTGAACATGTTCGTATCTACTTTATTTTATCGATCTCTTCCCCCTCATCACAACACTTGGTGACTCATAATCCACTTCATTATTCCACCTACAGCATGCACACTCTTGCAGACACAATGAAGTGAACAAACACACCGAGCAAGTACCTGTGCATTTCCACAGCACAAATAATTTTTCAATTAAATCTCAGACTCCCACAAACTGCCCACCATGCAGTGCATTTGCCAACTGGGGGTCTCATTTTTTAAAGAGTGCATGGATCAGAGTTTAGAAATGCACAAAAGCAGCACATACACCACTTCCAAGCACGTTTCTATAAATCACACTATAACACACACACACACCTTTATGCAGAAAGCACTGATCGATTTCACTCTTTTTGCACATGCAGACTGTTCACACTGTCATCCTGCAGCCTATGGAAGTTCATCTAAAGTCTTATTGAGAGCTGCAGCTAAAGCAGAAAAAGTGGTGATACCTTGAAAATGTCACATTAGGGACTGATAACAGAACTTCTCATGTTTTTGCTGCACTGCAGCAATAATTTGCCTTGGGGTACAAAAAATGGGCCATGGGAGAAAAGGTGGGTGTGAACCTTACAAGAGATGTGATAATGAAAAGACACATCTGTCAGGGTGGATTTCATAAACAACACCTAGAGCAAACATCAGCTTCAGACTCTGATCTTTATGATACAGGGTGGTTTGGAGAATCTAGAGGATAAAAGGTGTCGGATATGTTGACATAAAACACATTAGATTTTTTTTTTAAATAAAGCATTTTTGTTACAAAATTTTTTTCCAAATTATAGCATAGAAACCAATGTTGACACAACTATACAGTCAGCTTCAAAGTGAAAATATCATTTTTTTTAACCCTGGAGATATACTTTTAGCTGGGATTTGTGATGAAAATAATAAAAAAAAAACATCCAGGACTAAAGTTTTAGTGAAAACTTATTATTTATGGGGCTTTGCAATTGTCCATACATGTTGGTCTTCTGCACATTTGTTACCATGACAACCACAGACCTAGCTGTATTTTATTAAGACTGCAGATGAGAGATCAAGAAAAAAATATATATCATGATTCTAAACTAAAAATGAAAACTGTAGATTACAGTAATAAAGAAATATTAAATAAAGGCAGTACATGTCGCTCTTTTAGTGTGATAGCCTTAAACACCCAGTGTGCTAGATTTCCTTCCACCTAGTGGTGCACTGAGTGAATTACAAATGTCTGACAAACATGCTCTGGTTCACTGTGAACACATAACTCTACAGAATCTGATTGTGTCATAAATTTGACAAGGTCAGATTCCTGAAAGAGTTTAAGTATGTTATAAAGTGATGAGCTACAGAATGACACATAATTATGTTTTTTTTATTGATAACAATTTGTTCCATGTATGTCCTCCATATGTGACTTTTGTTAATAACAACATTCTAATAACTGTCTGATGGAGTTTGCTCAATGGAGGCAAACAAACAAATTAACTGTTTCTGTCAGGAGGCAGACTAGAAGCTGGAATACACTGCCCTGTTTTGAACATAACACCGAATCAAAATCCCCTGTTATATTGAATTGACATAACTGTCCAGCAGGAAGCCTGCAACATTTGCATCTATTTTAAAGCCCCTCATAATCTGGTCTCCACCTTGTAAGACCTATGCCTATAGACTCTCTCGGATCTTCTTGGTTATTCCTTTTCTTTTCTCGGCTACTTTTGTTTCCCTCAAGGTGGGAAAGGGTATGGATGGTCCTAGGATGATCTACAGTCATGTTTGCCTGTTATATACTCCTTTACACACAACAGCTGTGCATATACAGGTAAAGGGAGTAAGGCTAAGTTCTTCTTTTGGCAATCATGATCAGATATTTATAAACAACACATTCTAAGCTATGGAAACACTTTCATATTTAATTACATACTTGATTTTTGCTAATGAAATCCCAATATAACCCAGCAACACCCAACCTGAAAAGAAGACAAGAACAAGCTCACATCCATCCAACGATCCGAATTATTCACACAGTCCCACCCTTGCACACATATGGACATATACAGGCACTGAACATAGACACACTGGAAATGAACATATTCTTACATACCCGGTTCATACACTATCCTCCTGACTGGATGATATCCTCTAGGGCCAATTCCCCTACAGGGAACAGGCCCAGAGACCCAGGAGGAGATCCTCAGACCCCCCAGAGAAGGACAGGGGTAGGCAAAAAAGAGGTGGCTGGGCCCAGGTGCCACTAAAAAGGGAGGAGAGCCCAGAACCAGCCCCAGGAGGGACAACCCCGTCAACATACTGGCCAGCCCCTCCATGCAATCCCACTGCAAACTGCACACCTGCCCATCCAGATACCAGAGTAGGTAGCCAACCCACCGAAGAGCCTGCCCAACCCCCAGCTAGTCACAGCCGCTCCACCCTCCCTCATCTATATTGTCCTCTCATACATATGGCTGACAGGCAATCGCAATCCAGTTAGTCCAACCTCCTATGCCAGGTACACCACACCACTCACACATGGTCAGGGCAGGCAGCAAGGCAGACCCCCATATGCTGAGATGCATCCTTGCACAGTGGTTGTATCACATCTATCATACAGCCACGCGAGCCAGCCGGCTCCCTGCCAACACTCCAATGGCACCTCCCATCTCAGCAGATGGAGAAGATACCGAAGCCATAGGAAGTGAACCAAAGGTTGGAGATCCTAGGGAGAGCCACAAACCCCATCGAAGCCATGACCCACCCCAGGGCCCAGCCCCAATCCCCTGGCGGAGTGGAGAGAACAGAGGTGTGAAAGACCCCATGCCATCCCCTCTTCTGCTCAGATGTAGTGTTGTTGCCTCTTGGACCACTATGTATTCAAAACCGGGGTGAGGTGACATGTGCCCGCCACCTCTACCATCCTAAACCCTAAGTGTCTAAATGCATTCCAACAACCACGTGTGTGCATCGGCACCTGAACCAAAGCCAGAAAAGTTAACCCCAGGTCACAATTTCTAAAGTTCAACTGTGTGGACTTTCTTCTCATGAAAACAGCTGTGCTATGAGGGCAGCAGAACATTAATGAACAAACAGGGTCATGAAGCTCATGCAGAACAGCAGACAGAACAAGGATATGGTTTGTATTTTAAAGCATCATTAGGTCAATGACCAGGCTTTGATTGGTGATAAGGCATTGTTCAGTCTGAATCCCCATGGGACAAGTCAATTCAGATTATATAGCTTTGGTTAACAACATATATCATTTCTTCACAGAGTCAGGTCAATTATATTATACAGAGTTCTTAAAAGGTCTCTAAGGAAATTTAGCTGATGTGCCCAATTCACTCCTGGATGAACATGTAACAACAGTGGACAGTCTGTCGTTGAACTTTCAGCGATCTCTTATATAGAGCATGCATGTTGCCAAAATTGGAGCGAAAAAACTACATTTTAAAAGAAAGAAACCTCCAGCAGAACCAACCAAATGACTAAGATGTGGTTGTATACCTAACAGCTTATCTTCAGAAGAAGAGCATTAGTCTAGGAAGGAGCCAAGAGTCTGTTAATAAGAATCAGAACTCAGGGTGGAGAGACTGACAAGAAAATAAATTGTTTTTTGCTTCATCAATCTGGATGTCATGGAGAACTAAAGCAATGAACCAAAAAAGAGGTTTATTTATAGTGTGCAACAAGTTTGTAGCTCAAACATTCTGGTGGACATTCAAAATAATTTGTGAGCTCAAAACATAAAATAAATTTAAAAAACATTATAGTGTTAGGGTGTATTTTTGGGGAGTTGTAAGGACAAACAGTCTTGGCAATAGTAGGCGAGTACGGATAAAAAGCAAGATTAAGGGGCCGGCATACTCCTTTAAGTCCATGTATCTTATTATATAATCAACAATTATTCATGCAGTTATTTTTGAAGATTATCTTTTTTGCAATAACATTTTTATCTTGTGTGTTCCTAATGACATTAAAAGTCTTAGGCTGGTGAAATAGCCTCAAAAACAGAGTAGCCCTGCTGCATTTTAAGCAACAAATGATGGCAGTAAGAGCTGAGAGTTCAACTCCAATTAAGATTGATTTGAATGTAAGAGTCCAAAACAAACTCTTGAACTCTATGAACGTTTGCCACTATTTGAAATTCAACTTTTTCTTGCACTACACAGCATCTTCTGAAGAATTAAGGTTACATCTAAAGTGGGTTTACATTGGATGTAACTCATTGAAAGAGCACTGAGTGAAGAATAATTAACTTAGATGTGGTTTTGTAATGCTTTTTTACATGAAAATTATTTCTTTGGTTGGTTATTGTATCATACTCCTTAAAGATTAGCTTATTTTAATCAACATCAGCAAAGTTTATAGATTCCACAGCAACCAAATGTAAGTTGTATCTATTCATCAGATCCCAAATTTTGATCTTTATCCTCCACAAAATCAATTCTAAACACAGCTTTATTGAGCCAGGCGGTATTCAGGGAAAACAAACTTTGCTCAAAGCTTTATTTCTTAATGAATCAAACAAAGGCGGATTTTATTCAATGCTGATGAGTTTCTCAAGCATCAAACACTTTATCTTTTGCTGCAAAATGACAGAAGCTAAGCCATATTCACATATTAATTAAGCATGGCCCATCTCATTGTCACACGTCAACAGAGGCATCTTTTATTCATCTGCTGTATGGCTGGCAAGTCTGCAAACAGATGTGCACATCCAGACTTGGCACATAAACAGGTTTGTTGGGGAATTGGATTTGGTGAACACTTATATGCACAGTCCACATTTTCACATAAATATTCACAGAAGCACTGCACATTAAGCTGACAATAATTAGGCTCGAAAGTCCATCATTTTTTGTCTGTAATGGTCAAAATTAACAGCCTGGAAGAAAAAGAAATAGATACATCCAACATGCAGAGCAGGTAAATTGAGGATAATACCTGCGGAAAAGGACAAGAAAGAGCCAGTGGCCTTTGTACCTACATAATAAATGAGCCTCTTGGCCTCTGTCTGGCTTCATGGCAGGGGTTTTCTTGTTGAGCCCATGATGCAACGTTACGTCGCAGGCGGAGCTCCGACACCAAGTGCTCTCAATCCAGCTTTTAGCCGATAGGATCTTGTTCCTGCCTGGAACTTTCCTATATCCCATTAAGCTGCCTTTGATTTTTTTTTTATTCCTCACCTCAAGTAGGTGACAATTAAACCCCCTGATTCCTGCTGATAGCCCAACTCCCATCAGCACCTGACACACAGGTGTCAGAGCACCTTCAGTGCCAGGTGTTGCCATGGTTACACTATCGCCTGCTCATGTAATCCTCTGCCTTTACAAGGAATATGTTATCTGTCTTTTCCAGCTGATTGGTGGATTTACCCCCCAGCTTTGCAAGCTTGCCTCTTTCAAGATCCGATTCAATGAGCTCAGATTGTGGTTTCAAACTTGCGAATTTGTGTTCATAAGTGATTGGGGGATTCCCATCAAGTTTGTGACTTAAAATGAATCTGCTAGTTAAACTCAAATGTATACAGAAACAAATGTATGAGCATAAAAAAACAAATTTGAAAAAGACATAAAAAAACAGAAGACAAACAAGAAGGATTTAGTGTAAGCTAAGTCTTTTGTTTCTGATTTAGAGTGACTGGATAATGGTAACCACACTTCAGAGTGACCAATATGAGAGAAGAGGGTTTTGCTGGTTTATGTAATTAAAGTTGAAGTCATTTAAAAAATGTAAGACAACACCCCTGTGCTGCAAAAAAGGTGGTTTGTACTTAACTGCTGTATAAAACCAAAGCTGTCCGATACGTCAAATCACAGCTGTCATCTCGACATAAATGTTGGCGACATTGCAAAACCAAGCTTCTATGCAACATTCACTAAAACATGCCTGCTTATCAATAATGTATGGTGTTAAGATCACTCGGTGGACTTTTACCGACGAAGACATGGGTGAAGTCTTTTTTTTAAAGATAAAATACCACAAAACATTTCAAGCAAAAATATCAATATCAATATATATATATATATATATATATATATATATATTATGTGTAT
>JAUZNJ010029470.1:0-15408 GCA_034780135.1 Jordanella pulchra | reverse complement strand
GGGCTCCAGCCCAGGAGACCCACGACGCACTCTGCTGGATGGAAGATGGAGCGGCAGGCTCCGGATCCCAACAAAGACAAATTTGTAATGCTTAGTTTTCATATGAGTAAAAAAAATGCTTTGCATCTTTGGTTTAGTTTATTTTTTAATCCAATTAAGGAACCGTTTATTTTCAACAGGAATTTTGTGCAAAATGTTCCTAATCTGTCACATTTCTATAAAGTAGTCTGAAGTCAAAGTAGAAAGCTTAACCATAAAACTGTACTTTCTACATTACTATTGTAAAGCTTGTTTGTAAAGCTTAGAATTTAAAAGCAAACATACAGATGACTTATGTCATAACAGATTTTTGGGCTACAAATGTCTGTTACCTTTCTAAGGTTCTGTACACAGATGTTTATGGTTGCTGTAAATGTACCATAATTACAGATCCATTAAGTTGTTTGTTTGTTTTTTTACTGAAAAGGCAGAATTCATAAAATCTGCCTCTATTCCTGCTTATACACAGTCTCCCAAATGGTTCAACTCAGAGTAGAATTGCCACAAAGGTGAAACAGACAAATCTGAAAAAGTTAACAATCAGGGCCATGTCAATGGGCTTCGCATGTGTCGAATGAAGGCCTCCTGAATGAGCTGCAACCCACAGTCTGAGGAGGACTGATAAGACCTGATTGAAGGCCTGGCTTTCAGTGGGAGACACAGCAGGAACAAAACACAGGCCTCAGACACAGAAAACATGCAACACACATCCAACTGAAGAAGTGTAAGAAAAATCAAGAAAGGTCGAGCTAAATTAACACAGTTGTAAAACTGTAAAAATTGTCAAAACACCTATACACACACACACACACACCCACCCACCCACACACCCACACATATATATATATATGTGTGTGTGTGTGTGTGTGTGTGTATACTATATACATACAAAAAAATTCAGTTTAGAGATCCCTTTTCACATATAAATATTGTACAAAAGCATCTAGAGTCAAACAAAAGAAGCAATAAATCACAGCAAGAGTATTTGTTCTTTAAAAAAAATGTAGGAAGATTTCTGGAACCAATCTCACAGAATATGCTTTTTTGCCAATTCAATCCTGCAGACTGGCTACAGAATTGATTCATAACCAAACTATTCCAAATGTCTTCCCCTCCAGAATCACAAGGGACAGATGGACGCCGTATGTGGCAAGCTGGATGTAAACCAGCCCAGTTGAACGAAACACGTACTGCAAGTGTCTATTAAAGCTGTGATGATCCAGAACTTCAAATTTATACTGACAAGTTTTTACCATCTCCAAACCCAGAACCAACCCCTTTGGCAATTTTCACTCACAGTGAGATCCACCATTTCTAAATGTCTCTCATTCTCATGCTTGGAAAAAACAGATGCTTTAGGACACGATGCCAGGCATTTTCTGTTTATAGCACAATTCATATGCTGGGGCCGCCCAATTGATTTCCATCAGGAATTGTATTGATCTAGTTGTTTATGCTGTAATTTGGGGCCATGTTCAATATCGCATGAAACTCAAAATGAAAGGAGCTGACAGAGAGAATAAGTGAAACAAAAGGGAAGGTCTATAGCATATTGTATGGACATTAACATGGTTATTAAAAAAAAAAACAACAGATAATATGATCTATTAAAAGGTGAGGGTTTGCGTTTAAAGTATCCAGGTAAACTTAACTTCCACAAATACATGTGATACTAGAAAAGATGAGATAAATACCTTGGTAACATCTAACAGTTAAACTGTTTACCTTCTGAAACACATAATGGTGGATCCCCTCTGTTCTTTTTTGCTTTGCATAAATAACAATGCCCTGGTTTTACCCGGACATCACTGTAGCAACGTTTACCTGGACACAAGTAATCGGAGTTGCATTAACATGTCAGTCAGAATATTCTCATCAGATTGAAAAAAAAAAACAATTCTGATGGACAAAAGGGGTTCTTGCCAATTAAGAATTCATTCAGCATGCAAGGAAACACTTGTCAGGATCAATTTATTCTGAGTGAGATAAGTTGACCTGTGCACTTACATGAATGCTGCTTCAACGTGCCATATTAACACATTCAGTGACTAATTGATATGGCTAGCTGCTATCATAATTTTCCGGTCAGCATGTTTAGATGACATTTTTAGTCCAATTGGCTGTTTGATTTCAATTCTTTATATCCATTTTAACTGTAAAATCTGATTATTTTTGTTTTATGACCTAAATACATTTGAATGTGATTCTTAGTGTGTAGAAAACATAGCTAACATTTTCTATGCAAATATCCTATTAACTAAATAAATCAGAATCCAACTTTTTTCCTGAAGCAAAACAAAAACAGATATAGATATTATATAAAGAAGTACTATGCATGCAGAATCAATAACTTTTTTTATTTCCAGTTCCTGTAAACCAGTGGAATTTTGATGTTATCATGCCCAGGTACATACATCCTATATTAATGTATGGCTCTGCATTGTAATGCTAATTTTCTCCGCCAAGGAGGTTATGTTTTTTAGTCGAGTTTTGGATGTTTGTCTTTGTATAGGACAACATTAAAAATTTATGAATGGATTTTAATACAATTTTTACCAAAGGTGCACCTCAGTCCAAAGAACAATCCATTCAAATTTTTAATTTGTTAAAGGATTCACGAACTTTGTGTGATAGGGGTATTTGGCAGAACAAGCAGTTCCCCACTACATCAGAGGGTGGCAGCAGTGACTACTGACAACCTCAGTATCGAACTGAAAAAGTCTGGAGGTATTTTACTAAAGACTAAAACACAAAAAAAAAGAGAACGTTATTGATTTATTAGGAAGATTAAAACTCTTAAACGCCAAAATGTGGACGCTGGGTGAAACATTAGTCAAGATGCTTCAATGCTTTGATGCATCGTCACCCTGGATGCTCTGCGTTCTGGTGATTTATTTGCTCTGTTCTGTCGGTGCAAGCCATAGAGCAGCTTGGCTTTATTTATTTTGATGAGATGGGAAAAAATATTTTAAGTTTTAGGTGAGACAGTCCACCAGAAAACCTCTTTCAGTCATCAAAAATATGGTATTAAAGGGGGTTTGAACTGTAAGGAGACAATCTGTGTTCAATGGAATAGTTCCTTATGCTGCATGCAAATTCTATATATGTTCCACAGGTCCTATTTTAAAAGCAAAATAAAAGCAGTTTGAAGCAAGTTAGTAACTTTAAGTTTTATTTAAAATACTTACATTATTTCAAAATATAACTTTAGCAACAAAACCTTTAAATTATAAAGGTGTTACTTGGCATATTCCCAACTAATGCATTTTTCAACTTGTTTGAGTAAATCTTAATCCTTCAGGGGTCCCCAGGCTAGTTGGGTCTCAAAACAGCTGCAAAGTTAGGTTATACTGTGAAAGACTGTGACTTTTGTTCAATTTTCTGCAAATGCTAGAACACCTATCTAAGAGTATTTGTCAATTCTAGCAGCACACACTAGAGATATTGATTTAAACATTTTTTTTTATTATTTGAAACTCAGAAAGGGAATTCTGCATTAAATATGCTAATGCAGGAAAAAGGTGTTAAACAATACAGGTGTGGATATGAGTAAAGTCTGGCCATGCAAATGGTAGGGCAAAAATATAAGCTACCAAAACAAAGGAACAGATTTAACAGTATGCTTAAAAAAAAGAACAAAGACAGAAAATATAAGAAATATAAGCAGTGATGAAGATAAAGGACAGAAAGCAGTAACCAGGAATCTAAACTTAATTTAAAAAGCCACAGACATTGTGCAGGCCTTTGTTTGTACCGTTTACATGTTTTTCCTGCATGTTTGTGGACTGTCACAAAGCTCTTGCTTCCTTTGGCTGTTTGAAAACCACGATGATCTCAGGACTTTCATGTGCACATTTTATAATTAAACAATGAAAAATAAAAAATAAAAACTTGTTAAGTAGTTACCTGAAATTGGAAGAAGAATTAAGAGAGAGAGGCAGATAAGCATAAATGAACGACACAGCCAGAATGACGCAGGAGATAGGTTTGTAGTACAGTGGGGTCTTTATGTGAAGATTGTTTAAAAAAATGCCTGCCTCTGAATTTCAGTGAAAAAATAATTACCCACATTGAGCAAAGAACATTATAATAAATGGATGGACAAATAAAATTCATGATTTAAATAATAATAAAGTTGTATCTGGTATTGCTCAAGTTCCTGTTAAGTTTATGGGCTTATTATTTTGTTAGCACAGATAGGCGAAAAATCTGTCTGTGTGCACATAGTAAACCATCAGATTTTGCATCACTTGGTGCAGTAACATAGAAGATACGTAGCTTGTTTCTGTTCTTTTCTAAGTCTCACAGTGGTTTGGAACCATTGGACTAACAATCAACTGATCGGGCAAGTCTGTTGATAATGTGGACTGATGTTTGGGGTTTTCTCAAGCCTAAGGTAAACTTTTGTGTGCTGGATGACTAAAAAAAGTGAAGAAAGTGTATTTTAATTTATTGGTTGGCTTGAGGCACCAAGCCTTTGCCTTGATGGGTCTCATAACCGAGCATCGGCTGCAGCAGAGAGGTCTATAGAGGTACTATATTCAACACTAACTAAAAGATAGTTTTACTTTTTTGACATTTAGAGCTTTCAAACTCTATACTGCTAAGGGTGGAATACAAAATGGGAATGTATTGCATCCGAAACCACATAGCATCTCCTTCAGAAACGCAGATATGTTTCTACTGTTGACAAGGACAGAAATTGCAAGTTAATAGTGACAGGGTACATAGTAACATTTAGGTCTTTTGCATTAGAAGTTATTAGTAACCACGTTAGTTGCCAAATGGCAAAAAAAAACTTTTTTTTTACCAGTTCTTTAAATTTGAAAATTAAATATGAACTCGGACTGGTCTTAAATTCATGTTAGAACCTGGTGGCAACCAACAATACGCTTTGATGACATCCCATGACACAATGCTTTTTCCTCACACTTGTGACAACTACAGACACTGCAGAAGTGCTCCTGTATATGTGAAGATTTCTTCTCAATATCTCATATTTCTGCAGAATTTAAAAATAACTACATGCATCTAGGGTAAATTCTTATCTTTTTTAAATCATTGTCACATTGATTTGATAGGAATATTAACTTTTTATTTAATATAAGAGTTATATTGCCATATAGACATTGTGCGGTAATGAAACCATATTTGCTAATCCCAAAGCAGAGAAGCTCTTTTACAAAAAGACATTGGGATAGGTGCACCGATAAAGTTGGTTGCTTGAATTTTGCTCGTATATGCATGTTTGCTGTTTAATTTTATAAACTAAAATATACGTAAAATATATACAAGCTTATTACACATGCTTTGTACGACGTGTATTTGCCCTTTTATGATGTAACAATACCTGTTACTACCTATATATTTATACCTGTAACTGACAACAGTTCGTATGAATTCAAATGCATCAAATGTATTGCAAATGTTGAAATAATATTTTAAAATGTAGAACCCAAAGCTTTTGGTAACATTTTAAAATAATAAAACGATTTTATCTCTAAAAGATAGGTCTGTAATCATGTTGCCATAAGGCAATAAAATACCCAAAAGTACCCAGCTTTTGCTTCTGGCCAAACATTGTAGAAGGTTACCACAAACAGGCTTAAATTAGAAGGCAACCAGACTTTTGCTTAGTTTTTTTAAGACGTTTCGACACCTTTTGTCACATTGTGGTAGGTTGCATGTGTTCTACTGGTAAAGGAACTGTTACTTACAAAATTCTGATTTTGTTGCTGCTTTTTTTTTTTAATTAGCTTCACAGAAAAAGGGCTGATGTAAGGAAATTGAAATCTTCAAGGTTGTGTGTCTTGCATGTTTTAGATTTTTCTCAGGTTACCACACCAAAATCAAGTAGATTATTGGACTTTGACTCTGCATTACTTGATGATGGGCTAAAGATGTTATCCAAAGAGTTTATGAATCAGCATTGGAGCAAAAATATGTGTACAGTAAAGCATGCAGGACACTGGCCTATGAGGACTGGAGTTGAATTCTGCTGATGTAAAGGTTATCATTACCAAACCTTCTAAAATAATAGTCATAAATGATATGGTGGCATTTTGCATTTAACGCTCTTCATGTGGCATAAATTTCCTATGGTATCGGTTAAATGTTGACTTTAATCAGAGTAAAAAAAATATACTGCTCATTGTAATTCCATCCAACATTCTAACATGTAGCTCCAAAGGGCAAAAAATCATTTACAGCAACCATCATCGAAAATGTAGCACTGCTCTTCTAACATTTACATACTGTAATAGTCCGTGCCACAAAGAAAAAACGCAGAGCAATATTTGATGCTGCTTTATTGTTTTGTAGGCATGAAGCCAGACTGTTCTGCTGACTGTTATGTTTGGATCTTCACCAAATAGATCACAGCTGCTCCATACACTGAGCAATCGTCTCCAATAGCTCTGAAATCACTGTGGCCAAGTGAAGTAATATTTCTGCCTAACTGCTCTGCAGCTGACCCCATTCTTTGACCTCCTTGCAAAAGATACAAGCAGGAGACTTTTTTTTTCCCACTGGAATCAATAGAGTATAACAAAAAAAGAGCTTATCGTGGAATTTCATGTTACCTTTGGGGCTCTATTGGTGAAACCTAATGGAAAATTGGTGTTATTTTGAATGATAATAACCACCATGCAGTGCATTCAAACACAAAACAAGTACACAAAAAAGCAGAAAATCTAAATTCAGTTTTCTGTTTAACACCAAAGTGAAAAAAATACTTGCCTTAGGGGTTTATGACTATACACTCTGTTGCATGCTTTCAAAAATACACACCCTAAGAGTGCCTATTCACTGCTTTATTTATGATTTTTTTTAACATTTTGAATTGTTACAACCACAAATCAGCTTAATGTTGGGATTTTAAGTGAGAAACCAACACAGTGTAGTAGTGTCTAATTGTGTAGTAGGAGGACAATTATTGCTGCGTTTCAAACATATAACATCATTTTTTTACATCTTCAGACCAGTTTTTGCACATCAATCTATACAGAGTTATTTAGGTTAATTTAGATTACATGACAGCATCTGAAAAGACAATTCTAACTTATGCTTCTCAGTTGGACGTATTTCTTTATTTTGATTAGGCCATAGATATGCTTTAAACAACATGAGTCCATTGTAAGGCTTTTTTGCAGCCTCTAGTACTGTTTACTTTCCAGAATTAATCTTGCATCATATAATCTCTGACCAACTTCCTTCTTCCTGCCACAGAAAAAATCATCCCCATAGCATTACACTCCCACCACCAACTTTTACAGAGGGTAGGGGCTGCTCAAGGTTACTAAAAAAAAAGAAAGCAATTTGCATGCAGAGTAAACTGTTTCATTCCCTTCTTCTTTAACCAGGAAGCATTCTTCCAATAGAATATGGTTAAGATAAATAAATATGCTGAAATTCCCCAGATATAACAGCTTACTTAGACCGATTTTTTATATATGTGTTACTATGTGCAGGGGCTATGACGCATCAGGGTCCATTTTGGGCATTTGTGCATTTCATCCGTCACATGTGAGACAAAGAGAGGTCTTCAAGTATAAATCATATGTAAATCTGTTAGTTACTGAATGTGTGTGTGTGTGTGTGTGTGTGTGTGTGTGTGGGTGTGTGTGTGTGTGTGTGTGTGTGTGCGTGCGTGCGCGGGTGTGTGTATTTGTATGTTGGACAATTTTATTTGCAATGCACAGCAGAGTGGATGATTTAGCTAGTAATTAAGAGATAGAGACATATCCAATTATTGGGGTTGTGAAATATCATTCTGTCCCAGTAGTTATTTCACTACTGTTTGCAACATCCCTGTGATTTCACCGGTTGCCTTTAAGGTATGCAGAGAAATGTTTGTAAGAGGGTGAAAATAAACAGAAGTAAAGAACAAGAATAAGTAAACTGGAAAGTATGTGTGTTTGTCTGCACATGTGTCCAGGGATGTTAGTATCCTCAAAGGTAACTGATTTTTGCTCATTGTAGATTACAGGTGGCAGGAGCACAGAGGAAGAACTGTAGCCAAAGCCATTACTGGTGGTCCCATGATACAAAGCTTGTGGGGCGGCCATGAAAAATCTTATTTACTACTTAATGTGTTTCTCTCACTCTCAGTCAGAATTAAATGCACTGATACACACAAAGGCTAACATACATCATAAATGAATCACACAGCCCCGGTTGCAGTTCCGTGGTTCTAAAAAGGCAATCGCTCACATACATGCACTCCTGTTCTCAAGCTTGCAGCTGTAAACACGAAGGAGGACATGCAAACAGCAGCATGGAATTTGCACTTTATCCTTTCAGTCTGCGTGGGCTTGTGTGTAAGTACAACCCTATCTTACGTGAAAAAAAAACTCCAGTTTGCTCTGCCTGTCACTGACAGAAACAAAGACCAGGGGCAACTGAAAGCTGCTATCTCCAACCATCTGGGAGAGGAAGAAAAAAAAAGAAAGGCAGCAACTCCTCAGAGCTCTCCAGATGCTACCGGAAAAAAAAAATGTTAACAGATTCTGAAGTCTGAGGTGTGAAGAGGAAATATTATCTCCATGGAGAGGGGTCTGATATAAACACTAAGATGGCTATCTGCTTAGGGCAGCAGTGATGAAAAGAGAGACATCACTTCAGAGAGGAGATGGCATAAGTGTACTCACATTCATCAAGCAAAAAAAACAATAAGTATTCAATATATTATGCATGCAAAAGTGAGTCATGAGCTGCAATGTGATGCACATTTCATTTCAGCCTTATTTTGGTTCCCAGGCAGAGCAACAACATACAATAATATCACAGATTTTTGAACAAAGACCCCGCAGATTCCTTCGTTTAATTTCTTCCTTGCTGTCAAATATATACCTGCAGATCCTTCCCTCAACTAAGGCAGTACCCCCACATGGTGACAGATGTAAGTGAATCAGCTATTTAGCAAAAATATTATTTACAGATCACTCATAGGAAGTGGGGGATGCAGCTATTATAGGTATAACAGAAGGTGCTGGCATTTACCGCACCCTGTTAAAGTACTCATCTCCTTTTACACTCATGAAATTTCATCATGTTAAAACTACAAACTTAAATGTATTTATTGAAACTTTATGCAAAAGACCCACACAAATTGTGGATCTTTGTAAAATGGGAAATAATTGCATTTATATTCAACTTTCCAAAAGAAAAAAAATGCATATAGATAGATAGACAGACAAACAGACAGACAGACCTATCTATCACAAGAAATACTAATAAATTTACTAGTAAAGTTTGATGGTTGAAAAAAAATCAAAAAATAACAATATAAAAAGGTTTAAGGGTTAATGTTTTTGCGGATTGCTTAATGTACAACTATTCTATAACGAATCTAATCCTTGTTGGCTAAATCTGCATCTTATCTTGTCTGAATAAAAGTCTGCCCTGAAGTTGTCCGGGGGCTCTGCTGATCATGTAGAGAATAACACAGCACTTTGACAACAAACAAAAAAAAAAACACCACAGCACAGTAACAGCCGTCCATCGCCGCCAGCTGCCTTTGAGGACATTTGATTGGATCTGCTGGCTGACTGACACATTCCGTGAGAGTTCTTATTGGTTCGGAGGTAATAGGACACCATGAAAAGGCTCTACTGAGGGCGGTTGCGTCGGAGGAGGCGGAGCTCTCCGTGGTACTTAACCGGAGTTGGTGCCAGAAAGAAGTGAAGTACGAGCTTCGCACTGCAGCCGGAGCACCCGGTGCGTGCTGCAGAATCTGAAGGAGAAACGAGAGAAGAGGGAAAAAAGACAAAAAAAAAAAGAAGAAGGGGACCAGCAGCTCTCTCCACTCATGGATCATAAGGATATCTAGACATTCGCCTTCGGGAGCGCACAGGTATTCCCTCTATTTCCTAGTATTGCTGTGCGTAAAGATTGGCCTTCAAATAAAGTAGATCATAGTTTTATGCTGCAGCTGCTCGTTTGGCTTGCTTACCTTACTTCTGATGTAATGATTGGCAATTGTGTGTGAGTGAGCAAGGGGCAGCTGATCATTGATTGGCTCAATACTATGACAGCTTTTGCCCTTGTGCGCACTGATCCCTGGTGTTCTTTGTGTTTTCTTAGAATATCTAATATCGATTTTGTGTGTAAAGTCGTTGTTTTGTGGAGACGGTGTTTTTTATGCTTTTCGTGCTCTTTCACTCCTAGACACCGCAGTCCATGCCTCTGCCTTGCCGGGTCATTGATGGGAAACCAACTGGATCGGATCACCCACCTCAACTACAGCGAGCTGCCCACGGGGGATCCGTCCGGGCTGGAGAAGGACGAGCTTCGGGTCGGCGTCGCTTACTTCTTCTCTGACGAAGAGGAGGAGGTGGACGATCGAACTCCGTCCGACTGCGGTTTCACCAAGGACCACAGCCCCGCCGAGGAGGGACCCTTCTCCCTCAGTGAAGTGGAGTACTCAGCTTTCTGCTCCCAGGAATGCATCTTCTCAAAGCTACGGGAAAACGAGGACCTGAACGTCTACTCGGCCAAAACTTTGCTGACTATGTGCAAGCCGGGGGACCTTCTGGAGCTGGTGGCCACTGCGCAAGCCCCCCACTGGGTAATCTACCAGCATGACGACCAGGTCATCCACCTGCACAAGGGCGAAATTCGCAGGGACAGTCTGTTGGAGATCAGCAACGGCCGACACGGAAGAATAGTCAACAATCGGTACCGATTCAGACCGCTTCCTCCGGACCTGGTGATGCAGAACGCTTCTGGACACCTGGGCCTGAGGAGCGAGGAGATTTGTTGGACCAACTCCGAAAGTTTCGCTGCTTGGTGCCGCTTTGGGAAACGGGAGTTCAAATCGGGCGGGGAGGCGCACTCTGCGGAGCAGCAGTATTTCCTCAAAGTGCACCTGTCCGGCAGCGGGGTGCACACCCTGGTGTTTCGGAGCCTAGAGGACATGATCCGGGAGCGGCGGAGAGTGGACGCGAGTGGAATTCTTAAAGAGCTCTCTATGGTGAGCGGAGCCAAGGACTGATCAGGATTTCCATTTGTTACCCTCCGCCCCCTGTCACCAAGGCGCATGGACGCACGCTTTGGCGTACAGACAAACAGTACCCCCCAACACACACACACACACACACACACAATGCTCCGTCAGACGCTCACACACGAATAATGACCTGTTGTTTTGGGACTAGCTGCTTCTTTAGGACGGACTCGGACGCACTGTGGATTTCCCAATTAGAATAAGAATCCTGAGAAATGAGGGAGCGCGGCCATATAAACAGACAACGCCCCGCATGGTTAGGAGTCGCGCACACGATTTTGAATCAACTCAATTAACCCAGAAAAAGGTTCAATCACAGTTACACAGCACACAATATACGGTTTGATTCCCGGAGAAAAATGGATTTGACTCTTTTCTTCACTGCAGCAACAGAGCAGACCGGATGAGAATGGGGTTTGGGTCTAGATGGGATCTGGGGATGTCTCTCGGAGTTCTCCCTTCTATTTTTTTACTGTTAGCTTTACGACCAGGACATACCCAACGACACAGACCCGAGCCACTTAATGATTCATAGACCTCTGACAGCCTCAGCTGGTTGCAGCAGTTGCCTAAACAAAATGTCTTGGTTTGACCAAGCTCCTCTTTTTGCCATATTGTTCTCTCCACTATGCTGTCATCTCGCTCACAGCACTGGATGTATGTGTAAATTGTATTCATACATTGATTTGAAAATTTGAGTCCCTTATTTTTGTATTTAAGTTTAGTGGATTTATCTCCTTTTTTGGTTCAAATAAAAGAAAATTGAAATATGAACAAAAAAATTAACCTGGTCTTTAGGTCTTGTTTGGCTGCACACATGCACACAGAGTAGCACTCTCTCCATTTGGCATGCAGACACAAATATATAAAATATTCATGTTCAGATACCTCATGACCTCTCAAACCAAACACACTTCACATGTCTTTATTGTAATCAGCATTGAACAAAGAGCATAAATCTGTGATCTTGCAGCTTTGACTGGCTGTTTCACTGAGTGTTGTTTACAATTACTTCTGCAAAGGCATTTCATAAACCCATGCTCTGATATGGATTTTACAGCCTCTTACAGAAGTCTGAGCATATTTTACATAGCTAGTGTATGTTCAATGATAATCCTTATCATTAAGTAACACAGCTGCTTAGCTTTATCTTTTTGTCTGTGAGGATTGCACAATGGCTTTGTTCTTCTGGCTTTAATCAATTAGGTTTGGATCAATCAACTCATCATACACTGATATTTGTTCTGGTGCTATTTTGTTTTTTCTTTAGAAAAAAAATGAAAGGACAAGGAAGCACATATGTGGAGGTGTTTGGCCTTGAGGCATGCAGTTGTGAAGCATGTTACTTCCACTGGTCTTATATTGATTGTATACATTAACAAAGGGTAACTGTGCACAGTGCTGGGGATAGGTTTGTCTGTAAATAATTGTATAGGAACAGACAGAGCTTACTTAAGAGACTGATAGTCTTCGGGGAGGTTTGGTTGTTGCAACATAAATGACACATCTGCAGATTTGCTTTGTTTTCTTTGTTTGTTTTTTGATGATCTACAGAGGTGAAGCAGTATCTGCCCAACAACAGTAAAGCGTATTTTATTTTATGAACATGGAGCACTTAAATCCCAAACTTTGCATCTGGTTTTTAGATGTGTGGATTTTGTAAGCTTACTGATATAGGTACAGTGCCAGAATTTAGACTATTAAAACTACAAAACCCCAATATGTACTTCAGAATTGATTAACCATATATATATATATATATATATATATATATATATATATATATATATATATAAATAATTGTTTACATTGCCGTATCTGTTAACTGCCACACAAACAAATCTTCCATTGTTTCTTTACATGAAAGAAAGGAATTGTGGTTGTACAGCAGTTCTGAGTTTTAATTCCCCCGAGTTGATATTTGGTGTATCTATTAATTAGCTTTTCTTTAACATCTAAAATTATTTAGCTAGTTGAACCTGAACTAAATGTTTTTCTATAAATAATAATTATTGCCCAGAGCTAGTGGCAATCCTCTTACCCACTCATTTGGAAAAGCATATTTTGCCAAAAAACGTTTTGAACTAACTTAACAAAAACATTAGTAACGGAAGAATATTGATCACTTTTAATCAGCATTGATTGATTGATTGATTGACTGATTGATTTCAGCCACATGTTACAGTAAATTTCCTTTTTTTATAAGAGTTATGGAAATGACTAACCATGGTTTGCAGATTTCTGGACCAGTTTGTGAAATCTATATAATCCATATTTTTATGTTTGTCTTAATTTAGGCGCTAATGCCAATTTTTAAAAATAGGGTTGTAGAATTATTAAATTTTACGATAGAATTAAAATATGGAAAATACCGAATGGAATTGCTCCATTTTTCTCTGATTAGTGTTAACATTTAAATATATAGGGTTGACATTACCAAAAGCAAGTCCTTAATTAAAAAAAAAAAACACACACACACCACTTAGCCCTTTAAACTGAGCCAAAAATGATAAGCTGTGAATCAAAGCAATTGTCAGTATGTAGCAGATTCCTGCCTATTCCTGTTCATCTGATATCTCAATATGCAAAGAAAACTCCTTCACTGAATGTATGTCAGACAACCACCTACTCTGAGCAGAAAGCCACCAATTACTGCTGCAAAAGGAGCAAATACCTTGGCTATCTTAGCTTTTGGAATCATTTAGTTTTGTTGGCTTCTCATCAGTTTATACTGAACTCCAAACAACAACTCTGTATACAATCAAAAACAGTAGTTTTTTAAACAACAATTTTTTGTCTTTATAAGCTCGACTTTGCTGAACCTAAAACCCAGCCTTTTGCTGGTGTTTTAGTTCCTAGGTTTGACATATTCTCTGGTGATTACTGTTCTGCCTTTTTAGTACATGTTGAACAGGCTGAAGTTGCCTCAGGTGAGTGATTCTATATTTTTTTAGCGTTTGTGTTCATGTGTGTGTGTGAGAGAGTGAATAAAGGAGACTGTGTCAGACTTCCCTTGTGAGTTTGATAAATCAGGGTACTGGGGCAGCCAATGGTGCATTACTGTTTGTGGTCTGTGACTTATAGGATTCAGAGAAAGTCAAACATGTGTATGTGTGTGTGAACACCACAAAGTTAGCTTGAGGAAAGATCTTTGTCATCATTGACAACGTTTGCATGTGTTTCAGTTCCATAGGGGAATGTATTGGGGAGTTCAAATGAGAAAAGCTGGTTAGCAAAGCTGCGAGTATCAAGTCATTTTTACAAACACTGTTAACTGTTACTGTGTATATATTTACAAGCCATAAACTGTGTGCAAGTTATATGTAGCCATGAAAATCTACATCTTTGTTTCCATCAGCAACAGTGTGGAAGTAGCTGCTGTTACTAGGGAAACTCCAGACACTGGTGTACAGACAATCCACCGAGCTTTGCATGCCACCGAGTGACTGAGCTAACGCGTCACAGCCTAAAGCTACTGTAGCTGTCAGCCTTAACAAGCACTCATGTAAGACATATGACATTCAAGTCTCTCTCACACAAGGCAGTGTTTCCTCAGGGAGCAGCTATTGTTACTTTGGCAGTGAGGTGCTTAATTCAACCACAGAATTGTTTTTTGTGTGCATCTGGACCAACAGGATCTAGCCTTCTGCCAGCTAAATCAGAGGTCTCAGTGGAAATGTTCTGGGGAGGAGGGAACAAGAGAGTATTGTGTCTGCATGATACCTTTAAGAGGATCTCCTTCTAATCTAGATACAGGGCTCTCCCAGTGGAATACTTTTTTCAGTCTTTATTCCTCAGGATGGGCATTATTCAACAGCAACGCAGCTGGTGGTAAAAATGAGGCAGTTGCAAATGGGTTGCATGCTGCTAAAATGTTGGTGACAGCAGTTTAAACCTCTAAACATCTGTTGGGAAATGCTTCATCCATCACATAGAGTGGATCTGTGTTTGAACCCACACCTATGCGCTGGCATTTAAATATGATCACACACTCCAGCACATTTGTAAATTGAATGACATTGTAATTAAGGCCTGTTATTTTTGCTCTCAAAACATCATCACTGCCAGCGAGAGAATAAACTGGTAAAAGGTCTGTGTATTTTGCATTGTGGGTGTTTTTTATAGCAGTGATTCCTAAAGTAAGGGGCTGGGATGCTAAGATAAGGCAGGTTGTCCTGTATGGGACAATTTAAACACAAGGCAGTTCAATGTGTTTTTTAACGAAAATAAGGGTAACTTGTTTATAAACATACAAATATAAAAAAGCGAAAACGCTATTATCTGATACAGGCAGGCAGGCAGGCAGGCAGGCAGGCAGGCAGGCAGGCAGGCAGGCAGGCAGGCAGGCAGACAGACAGACAGAC
>JAUZNJ010029469.1:0-15408 GCA_034780135.1 Jordanella pulchra | reverse complement strand
AAACAGTATGTTGACCATGCACCAGAGTGTACTGAACGTGTTCATGAAATGAGAGCAGGTTGGACTGCTGGTGAACAACAAATGGTGCTGTCCTGGATGCATCTCTCTGATGCTGCATCTCCATGGGGGACATTAATCTTCTAAATGTGAACCTGTCATTTCTGTTATCAAACAAAATATTCCATAACTTGTTATAGTAATCAATGTTTAATTTAGCTAGAAATGAAGATTGTGATTTTTTTAAAGCCAAAATTACAATTGCGATTTTATCTTGATTTTCCTCTGCAAAAACTAAAAGCAACAAATTATGCCCCATGTATGTCTGTAGACATGATCGAGGTAAAACAACAAATTAAACATTTTCTTTATTGATACAGGTGTCTTTTTTTTCAAGCTTGCTGTTATGAACATTAGTCCTTCTAGACTATGAGGTGCAGTTTGCAGCTTATAAACAAGCCTGTGTAAGAAAGCTTTACTTGTACCTTTTTTAATTGTAAATTTACTAAATGACTATAATAATGATAAAGCCTTAGACGGCACATCATCTTTCTTAAAATGGGAGTATTACCAGACATCAGACAAATCTTTCCCTGATGGTTTGATTGTTTCATTGTTTACATTACCCTAAGAGCTCTCTTGTCCAGAGTCCATTGTTGCCTGACTTTACTGCTGCATAGAAGAGTGATTACTTCTGGCTTCCATTCATGGTTCTGTAGGATCACTGCAGTCTGCTCTTCCCTAATGTGTGGTAGAAAACCTGTTTTAAGCATATTAGCAGCCTCTAAAGGGCTGCATCACATCACACAGAAATGATGTGTCTTGTTCTCACTTAATGTGAGATGACCAAATATTTGAGGCATCTTCAGTTTGGATTTTTAAAACTGCCAATACGTTATACTTAATTGTCCTGCCCTTTTGCGTATATTGCTGAGTTAGTGTTAAGAGTGAAAATAGTATTTAGATTAATCTATAAAGCTTGTTTTTAGTTAATCATATGTTGGTTAAGAATGACCCGTGAAAAATTTTAAAGAGCAAAACTAAATTCTTCCTATTACAGGCATTGTTATTTGACAGGTAATGATAAGGATTTCTGCAAAAACAGAACTTTACTGAAATATTTTCAACCCCTTCAAGACCTGTTTTTGCCTGTTTCCATTTGGATCTGTTTCTGTGCTTTCTGGTTCTGACCGCTGCCTCCTAGTAACTCTGATTCTGGATTACGGACCAGATCTTTCTCGGACATCTGATCTTCTGTTACTGACCTCTGCTCCCTTTACGACCCTGATTCTGGATCTCGGACTGGAACCTATTTTGTTATTGGATCTCCCGGCTCTGACCCCTGCTCTGCCTCCGACTCAGTTATTGGATAATGTTCTGGATTCCTTGCAGCCATCTGGTTTCCCAGTTCTGACCCCTATTCTGGGCTTTCCTCCCACACAATCTGAGGTCAGTCATCAATATCACCTGTTAAACATTCTGACTTTCTGTGCTGGACACTCATCTCTATATCTCCCTCCAGAAGATCCTGCTGCTCCTTCCCGTCGCTGACCCGGTAGAACTAGCTTAATAAACTGTTGAAACGCACCCCGCTGTCTGGCTGAATTCTGGGTCTACAATTTTCACCCTCGTTACATGAGTGACAGTTTTTGAGTTGACAGTTAATAACAGCCTATTAAAGGAGCGTCAGCCAAAGAAGGTCGATCAACTGAAGGTCTTAAAAACCTACGACACACAACTGTAGTGGTCTGAAGACTTCGTTTTGGATAAAAGATGGCTTTGTGTTCAGGAAGATGAAACTCTCTGGACCCTGCTAGACGTATACCAAAACACTTTTAAATGCCACACCTCAAACATGAATACTATAGTTTCTGTTATCTTTTTATATCAAGAAAACAGAAAAAGAGACTCCCTCCCTCTGCCACATCTACCTTCTTTATCCCTTACTGAGCTCAGGTGTATTGTCCTTGTCAGTTTGACATGCAGGTCTCAGGTTGCTGTTGTTCCCTTGCTCAGCAAGAAGAAAATGACCATGGGATGTCATCCCTACTTTGAGATGTTCCCCTCTGACTCATACAAAAGCTTTTACCAAATTAAACAATATCAACATTTCTAACGTTGGTGCAATTCTAAAACAATATAATTGACCAATAGAGTGTGTTTTGCATGTGATCAAAAATACACGAGTTATGTGACAATAGCCCAGCTGGCCTCTCACAGATCTTATTGAGCCATCAGGCTTTTTATCACTGCTTTGCTTGAATTATCTCATTGCTAAAGGGGGATTTATTTACACTACATGAGATAAATAGGACAAGGCATGATGGTAAAATAAAAGTCAAGATGTTTTAGGATGATATAGGAAAAAAGAGGGATTGTTCTGTATGGTCTTGAATGTTTTTTTTTTTATTTTTTTATTTTTTTTTTAAATTATGCTAGACAGAATTCAGACCAAATGAGCAAAGAACACAGCTATGTCGATAACTGCAATGGGATACATTGCTGCTAGTTTCTCATTTTCATTAACATTCTTGGCACTTCCTTTGCATCTCGGAATAAAATATTTACTAAGTTAACATTGGAAGGATATGGCTCTACTTTCATTTGTTAAGAAAATGTTGATGCAGAAACAGAAAATGAGTCACACAACTTAATCTTCCAGCATACTGCGAAAAAACGCATTACAGCATTTATCTGTTACAGACATGGTAACATTCCTTGTCATTCTTTACTTAGGCTTAGAAGTGTAAATCATAATTTGACAAGAATGAGTATGTCTAAAACAGTGTACAGTTACGAAAATTGTCCAAATGTCCAAAATATAACAATTTATGAAAATTTGGGTGCTGACATTTTTTTGGGGACACTGCAAAACTAGTACATATCAGAAAAGTACTCGAAGAGCGCAGTTTCCAAACCAACAACGTTCCCATTTTTGTGATTTCGTCTTCAGTAAAATACCTGCAGACTTTTTGTGTCTGATGCTGAGGCTGTCAATAGTCACTGCTGCCTCCCTCTGGTTTATTAGGGAAATGCTTGACAAATATCCATATCTCACAAAGTTAGAGAATCTTTTAAAATCTGTACCCAGATTATGATCTGTATAATCCCCAAAATTAAATGGATTGTTCCTTGTTATGAGGGACACCTCTGAATTTTATTAAAATCTATCCATAACAGTTATCCTGTACACAGACAGAAAGACAGACTCTCTTAAAAACATGACCTCCTTGGCAGAGGTAATAATAAAACAAAAAAGAACAAGCGTAAATAGCATGGGCTGAGCTCCGAAGGTAGTAGAAGCCAGAAGGTAGGGTGCAATTTCCAGAGTGGAAATTTAACGCCTTTAAGGAGCTATTATGGGGGGAGGGAGAAGATCAAATGTACCGTAAGTTTATTAAGAAAACCATTTAAGAGGACTCAGGGTGCGTGACTATTACCCTTGATGAGGGTATTGCAAACTACCTGGGAGCTTCCCTTGCCAATCACTCCTTGGAGAAAGGAAAAGGAGAAAGCAGAAACCAAAAGAGCAGCACACCACACTGAGGAAACAGTAGGTTCATTGATCATTTTGTAAGGGATAACACTGGAAAAATCAGAGCAGAAGTCAATCACTAGTATATTTATGTACGTGTTTGACTGCTCTAAATGAAACACACCTAAATCAGGGGTAGAGTGCATCTTCTGCAGATTGGTTCGCAGGTATGTCATCGCCTGATGCATGATAATACAATTCTCTCAAAAGATTGCATTACTACAGGCATTGGGGCAAGTGGATAGAAGTTGATGAAATTGATGACTGTTACCTGTTTGGCAGAGACTATTGGGGTTGCTTATAAGCCATAGGGTATCACTGAAGTGAGAACTGACTTTACTTGGCAGTGTTGGAGGATTAGTGTCTCCTCATTCTAGATGGACGTATTCTTGCACCATATGATTTATTAAAGTAAAATTAAAGTAAAAACTATTCTTGGTGTATAAAGAACATCTTAGTCTTGATTGACTCGTGAGCCATGAACCTCATAAAACCCTTAAATAGGTTTATTTTGACACATTTCAATCTTTAATCAAAAATCTTGCAGTCTTTAACCAATTAAAGTTAAACTCTTGGACTGTCCTACATTTGAGCTCCATTAATCATTTCCTCATTTCTGACCAGGTTTCTTGTACCTGCTTAACAAAAAAATCCCTTATAAAGACAATACAACCAAAATGTTTTACTGTGGTGTTCAGGTTTGTGTACAGTGCTTGTTTTATGTGAAAAATAGCATTTTGAGTTTTGTAAGGATTATTAAAGACTTAATTTCACATGATCACCTTCTTCCTAATGTTTGTTGTGTTACCTTTCTACAAGTTTGTCTAATAGTTGCTCAATCATCAATTCTGCATCCTGAGTTGTGGCTCTCTGCAGTTCCCCTTGTATAACAGTAGGCATCGTGGCTGTTGTTTTTTGTTTTTATTCATGTGAGCTTAGCCATGCCTGTTCTGTCAAAATAAAATAAAAGAGTAAAAAAGTCCAACTATGTTTTAATGTACAAACAACTGAACAAATATCTGACATCTGACTAATGTGAAGTTCTTAGAAAATGATTTTAACAAGGGCTATCTAACTAAATATTCAGAAGGAATTTATGCAAACATGAAAATGCTCTTAAAGACACAGGCCAAAAAACAGTACATTAAACTTTTACAAGAAGTTGGTATTTTAATTTCTTAGCAGGTAACCCCTGAATCTCCAAATATAAAAGAAGAGTAAATAGATTTAATACAACCAAATAGAACAGTCCTTTACTAAAAGGCTTCTTTTCAGAAGTGATTGATTCTATAAAATGTAATGCATTGCAATATATTCTATTTCCATTTCTGTTTGATTTGCTATTTGGATCAGCTATTGAGTGCATGAGAGTAAATGAGTGAGCTGCTGTATGTATGTGATATGGTCTCGATTTGAACTTTTCACGCACACCCCAGCTCACTGCTACAGGGAAACGTGGGCGTTATGTCTGCAAGGCCTCTTACACTTGGCTTGTCTACATGTATTACTCACATGGGCACACATGCAAACAGGCACAAATACATGTGTATACACTACCAGACAAAGATCCACACACACCTACGTACAAACGCCCACGCAAACACCTATGTATTTACAAACATGCAAAGGCCTATTATTTCTAAATGTTTTATCTCTTTAAGTATATAAATATTCAAATTTGCTCAGGGCAGCCAGTGGAATAACAAACATTTCTTTTTCCATTTCCCATCCACATTTCATTTTGGGATGACATGCTTAATAAAAAAAGTCCTGCTTCCATCTCTTCAAAGGACATTCAGAAAGTGACAGTGTTTTGTGAATTCAGTGCTGACTTTAACTAGTTTGTAATGTTAAAATGACCTACTTTTGGCGGCAGATTAACTGACATATCTCTGGTTTATTTCCAACAGAGCTGTCATGAAGTATAATGTGTGTACAATTTTTAAAATCTGGATTTTGATCCTAGTAAAAACAAAAGCTCAAGTCCAATTACACCAAATAGTGAAACATAGCTATCTATTTAAGGAGGGCAAAGCTCGCTGAATTAAGTCAGTAACTCTGCAGCTCACACATAGGGAGTATCAATGTGGTGGCAGTGGAAGGGAAAGCTAGCCTTTGGACAGGAAGAAACCTAAAGCTTATTATTTTGAGAAGATCTAGAATAGAGAAGTCTGCATCCAGTACTGTGTATATCATAAAGTTTTGATTCTCTTAACTACAGGAACAAGGGAGGAAAGAGCAGCTGGTCACTACCCGCCTGAAAAAACAGGAAAAAACTTTTGCAAACTTCACAGGTCACTTTCTGAGAATCACCCCCCCTGTCTCACTTAACACCAAGTTTATATAAACCTAAACCATCCTACAGCCTTTATTGCTTTTCCTTAAACCTGACTTCCATTATATACCACACGGGCAATTTCTTTTATTTTTATTCTTTTTTTTAACAATGTGACCTAGTCAAATACAAAACATTGTTTCAAATGGTGGAGCACAGAAATGAAAGTGAAAAAAAAATCAGCACAGATTTGGATTTGCTACCGTATGCATCATAGTAGCCTCTCTATACATACAGGTATCTACGATCTTGTAATCAGGCAGTGGGCCTACGTATATGTAGAGATAGAGGTAGTCACTGTTTGGTGACATGGTGTGTACCACACACAACATGGAGCAGAAGAAGTGAAGGAAATAGTTGTCTCAGGAGATTAGAAAGAACACAATAACTAAGCATGTTCTAGACAAAGGCTATAATACCATCTCTAAGCAGCTTGATGTTCCTGTGACTATAGTTGCACATATTATTCAGACATTTGAGATCCATGGACTCATCTATCCAATGGACACATGAGACAAAAATAGAACCTTTTGCCAAGACACATCACTTCTATGTTCACAAACAGAAAAATGAAGCATTTGAGGAAAAGAACACGATCCCTACTGTAAAATATGGAGGAAGCTCTTTTGTTCTGGGACTGCTTTGCTTTAACTGGCAAATAGTGTCTTGAATCTCTGCGGAGTACAATGAATTCTCAAGACTATCAAAGTTCTATAGAGAAATGCACTGCTCAGGGTTAAAAAAAAGCTTGCTCTCGGTCGCAGGTCATGAGTCTTGCAACAGGATAATGACCCAAAACACACAGATAAAAACATCCAAGAATGACTATTCTGAAGTGGCCTTCTCTGAGCCCTGACCTAAATCCTATTGAGCATCTTTGGAAGGAGCTGAAACACACTGTCCAGAAAAGGCACCTTTCAAAACTGAGAATAGAGAGAGTCCAGCATATCTCAAGGAGTTGGGTTCCAGAGCTCAGGCAATGTGTGGAGGAGAGCCGTGTTTGCTCCACCTGCTGCACAAGCCCAGGCTCCTTCCCCCCTAGTGAGTTGACATTCCAGTTCCCCAGAGCCAGCTTATGAGTCCGTGGATCTGGCCGCCTCTGACTGCCGCCCAATCCTCTTTGCACCTGTCCCTCATGGTTCCCCCTGCAGGTGGTGAGTGCACTGGGGGATAGCCTCGCATCACTCCTTCGCTCTGGGTCTTTCTTAGTCTGGGTCTTTGTCTGACCCGCCACCCAGAGCCTTTTTCGCCTTGGGACACCGTACCAGGGGCATTTAAGCCCCCGACAACATAGCCTCCGGGATCATCTGGGCGTTGAAACCGCTCCACCACATTATGGTGCCAGTTCAAGGAGGGGAACTCTGCATCTTTGTTGATATATTTGGGTACTTTTAAGACCCTTCTAGCACCTTTTTTCAAAAAAAGAAAGAGACAAATCTAGGCAATATTCTCTGTGTTTTTGTGGATTTAACAACTTCATGAGAGCAGCAAGTGTTCTACCGTTACAGCCTTAGACAGCAGTTAGAGCTGCCATGAGTCTCTTATGAAGTGTTGTGTCATAGGCACAGGCAGCTGACGTGTCCTAAAAGAACCACATGCAAAAGTAGCAAAAGCAGCAGAGAGGAGACCTTCTTCATGTTTTTATAGGTATAAATGCCTGCCCAAAACTGCAGATGATTCCACCCTGGATTACAAAGAGAGATATAAATATAATGTAACTATATCCATCCATCTTTTCCCACTTCATCCATCAGGGTCATGGTTGGGCCGGTGCCTATCTCCAGCAGACTATGGGCGTAAGGCAGGGTACACCCAGGACATGACGCCAGTCTGTCGCAGGGCAACACATAGACACACATGACACACAACCATGCACACACACACTTACACCTAGGGACAATTGAGAGATGCCAATTAACCTAACAGTCATATTTTTGGACTATGGAAGGAGGAAGCCAGAGTACGCAGAGAGAACCCAGGAATGCATAGGGAAACATGCAAACTCCATGCAGAAAGACCCCAGGCTGGGATTGAACCCAGAACCTCCTAGTACAGTTGTAACTATAGTGTTTAACAAATTATCTGTTTTCTCTAAAATTGTTGCATTAAAATAATTACCACATAGCTTGAATCACTTATTCACATTACAATGTGTATGCCTCTGAACCCTATCTTGTTGGTCAAGTTTGATGTATCCCATGCAATGTATTAAGTATCATGTATTATTTCATGAAGTAAGGTTAATGTATGTTGCATTTTAACAACATTTTAATGACAATGACATTTGATTCCGGTACCCCAAAAAGACTGTGCCGAGACTACTAAAAGGGCACGTGCTTCATGAAAAAAGAGCACATGGGTGTGCAGGTGGCGCAGTGGTTAGCGCACACGACCCATGTATGGAGGCTTTAGTCCTCTACGCGGGCGACCCAGGTTCTATCCGGCTTGTGGTCCTTTCCTGCATGTCTCTCCCCCTCTCTCATACCCCCTTTCCTGTCAGCCTACTGTAAGAAAAATGAGCCGCTAGTGCTGTAAAAAGCTCAAAAAAGAAAAAAAAAGAGCACATATAACATGAGTCTAGGGCATATTACATGCTAGGATTTCACACAACTTTAAAAGATCAATGTATAAGATTAACCAGGGAGGAAATTGTTCTGGTTTGGTCTGCTTAAATTCCAGATGAAGATGGTCCAATGAGAACATCACAGTTACATCATATGATAAAAGGCAGCCTACTAGAAGACAATAACATGAAAACTCATTTTTAAGTGTTACATGTCTCCATGAGGAAACATGAAGCCTATTTCCCCTCCTATTTAACCACCAAAACATTCGGTTAAACCTCCTTTGTCTATATCTTGTGTTCTTCTCTCTCTCTTCTTCTCAGTCTATTCTCTCTCCTGTAAAAAAAAAAGATTCATTCAACAACACAACATAATTGAAACAATTGGTAGAGCATTGCACATTGAGAGCTTCTATGGGCAGTGTCCTAATGATTTTTATCAAGGGTTTGGATTGTGTTTTTTCTTCTAATATACAAAAATCACACAACCTATGGAACAGGAGCGCTTTGATTAATCCATACATTATCTATGTCAGGGTTCCTCAATTATTCTCCTGGAGCTTTGGTGTCCTGCACAATTTTTGATGTGTCCCTGCTTCCATACCCCTGAATCAAATGGCTGAGTCCTCTGGGCCATTTGACCTTAAATCTGTTCTTATTTTTAAGATAATCAAAAGATGACTCACAAACTCAGAAAAAGTATTTAATTTAATAAACAAGAAAAGCAGTTTAGAAATTCATGCATCACTATAAAGGAAGTTCTCACTATAAATGTCTTGAAATCATTTTAAAAGGCAGAAACAAATTTTAGACGGCCCTATCTTGTTAAATACAAACCTATATTCTTAGTTTGATTGAGAACTTAAGCTGCATAATGATTTATCAGTAACAGGTTACATTTTAATCACCAAAACAGCAGATTGATAGATGAATATCTTCAATTTCACTCCCATCCGTCAAACATACATACATACACACACCTCCGAAATCATTTAATATTAATCAGTTGCAACAGCAATGCATTTCATTTTTACACATCCCCCAAAAGTGGTTATAGTGGGGATACTGGTGAGTGACAGCTTTGTTTACATGTTTAAATTATATGTCAGATAGGGGTTTGAAAAAAACAAAATAAATGAATTATTAAAAATAATAATAATTTGACCATAAGGGTAGAAACCATAACAGCCTGATAGAAACACACTTAGAAATGGTGACAAAGGGAAGAAAAGAAAGAATGAGGAGAAGCAAAACAACAAAAAAACAAAAAGTTTGTCTACATTCCGTAAAGTCAAATTTTGAAAATTTACTGCATTTTATTTCTAGAAATATCCTTATAATGCATATAAATGTGGAAGATTTTTTATATGTTGTATTTTCTAAATAAAGTAGTCCATGGTTGGCATTTTCTTTTTTTCCCTTTGAGAAACTCAGTAGTCATCTGACTTGGTGCAACTCAATATTCAGATAAATGGGCCAAATAAAATGTGAAATATATTTAGAGATCAGGAGGTAAATTGTGAAAATGCCACATTTTTCCCTGTGTAACTGCATAGGTATTATACATTTTTCAGTGAGATTGGGTTTATTATGGATTTGAAATAAACCAACATTTCGAGTGTCTTGTGAAATATAAACTGGACCAAATTATAAACATGATTTCCAGAGAAGCATAGTAAGGGAAAATGATCTATGCTGGTCTCTGGATCTCGCTGTCCCTTTCTTTGCTGTCATGGCTCAAATAATGCAGAACTACTGTTGCCCTGCTTGTCAAGATAACATGCACCATCACCTCAGATGCCAGACATCAACTCCTACCTTGTTGTATCCAGTAGATGGCCTCGTTGAGTCTTTTTGTGTCCACTGGCAACAAGTTCAACCTAGGACATAGGTAATCCATTTTTAGCGCGACTTCTGATTTTACACTTCATAGAAAAATGAATTGGCCTAATTGGGAGATTGGTCTCATTTGGAGTGTAAATAAAGATCGTATACTGAACCACTTTTGAATCCAATACTGGAGTTATAATCAACTCAATGGGAAAAAAATCTCCCCACTTCCCGTTTTCAACAAAACATTAATCAGCTGGCGATGGCACACAACTTGAATTCTTTTAAAAGTATGTATCAGATGTTTGGGATCGGATTGTCTGACTCTACCCTTTCAATCTCCTTGGATGGAGAAATTGTGGCAGGGACAGTAGAAGTAAGCAGCATGCAGCACCAGCTGAGCAGAGAGAGAGGAGAGCGCGCATGAATTACGCTCTTGGAGAGATCAGAGTCATTCCCGTCACTCTCCGCCGGCCGCAGTCACGTCGCGGTGCTACAGCCTCACTGAATGTCGCACCAAAAAGGAAAATGGACCGCGGTAAAAGAATCAGGGACACTGGTGGGAACCAATAATACACCTGAGGACTGGGGCGTCTTGGAGAGCTTCCCAGAGGAGAGCGCAGAGAGGGTGAGCGTCATCCTTTGCTTCAAGATAAAAAGTGGATGAATCTCAGTAAAATAATTTGAGGTAAATTATTTTATAAGCTATTATCTTACTTTAAAAAAAGTTTACATTCAGATATATATTTCCAAGCCGACCCAGGACGCCTGACCGTTTAAGGAGCTGTTTATTGGCACACAGCAAGGCGCATGCTGTCTTAAGATAAAAGCCTCGTGATCAACACCTACAGCTGCCCCTGAATTTAAAGGACGTCCTTCAAGGGATCAAATTGTCAGGGAAGATTTAGGTGGGTGGTCAGGATGAGACACGTCCCTCTTTTTTGAAAGGGGGTCAGAATCTGCTGTAACAGGAATGGCCATGCGCATTAACCCACAACTAGGGAAAATGGATGAGGATTTTTCTGCAGATCGCACCAAAAATAAATGATACAATTTATCTTTTCTCACCAATCACTACTTTTTATTCACTTTCTACACCTTTAAAATAAAAAGTTTGATTTTTTAAGCGTTCGCTGTCTCAAAAACAATTAAAACATATTTTTGAAATTTTAATATAATGTATAATTATAAAAAAGATGCAACCTTTTATTAGGGGTGGATCCACGTCAATACACTCTCCAGTATACTCATAGGGACACGCCTCAAAAATCATTAAACAAATCAGATAAATGCAGTGCCAAAACCATCAATGGAAGTTATTGATGTGGTGGTATATAAGGCTAATGATTGGCAAAACATCAGTGGACTGGGAAGCACAGCAACAGTATGTTGTGAAACCTTTGTTGCATGCAAAAACAGGATGCAAAAGGAAGATATTCATTTGATGGATCTATTTTTGTTTCAGATTATTACATGAAAACTGCTGCTGACTGGGAGTGCGGATGTAAGCAACAGCTGGAAATTTCCTCCCACTCTACAAACTAGAATGTCGACCGTCTGCCCTGCTGCAGGAATTTGTGGACTGGGTATTTTTGGAAAGGATATTTCTGAAGAGAAAAGATTAAAGAATTTATAGCTGCACTTTCACAAAAATGTTTTTTGTGACGAACAGCCATTGGATGACCCAGTCCAAGAGAGAGCTGGGACCCAGACAATTGCCATCTTCACCATCTTTGTAAAAACAAAAAAACTTGAGTAGAAGCACAGCTTCTTCAACCTGCGGTTGTGATGGGGTGATTGTTGACATCCTCATTCACCCACCCTCCCTCTCTTACTGCATTTGTGCCGCGATTAAAAACAATGGATCAGAATTTCTCAATGGTACAAGACAGCAAGCAGCTCACACCAGAGAGAGACTCGTCGAAGCGTGTCCTTACAGGATGCTTTCTTTCCCTGCTCATCTTTACCACGCTGCTTGGCAACACCCTGGTGTGTGCTGCTGTTACCAAGTTCCGACACCTAAGGTCAAAGGTCACCAACTTCTTTGTGATCTCACTGGCCATCTCAGACCTTCTGGTGGCAATTTTGGTGATGCCATGGAAGGCAGCCACAGAGATCATGGGATTTTGGCCATTTGGGGCATTTTGCAATGTCTGGGTAGCATTTGACATTATGTGTTCCACTGCCTCCATTTTGAACCTTTGTGTCATAAGTGTTGATCGCTACTGGGCCATCTCTAGTCCATTCCGTTATGAACGCAAAATGACCCCTAAGGTGGCGTGCCTGATGATCAGTGTAGCATGGACCTTGTCTGTACTCATTTCTTTTATTCCTGTTCAGCTAGACTGGCACAAAGCTGAGACCAACAGCTATGCAGAGCTAAATGGGACGTACCCCAGTGATCTACCCCCTGATAACTGTGACTCTAGCCTTAATAGGACTTATGCCATCTCCTCCTCTCTCATCAGCTTTTATATCCCTGTAGCAATCATGCTCGTCACCTATACCCGGATCTACCGCATTGCCCAGAAACAGATACGAAGAATATCTGCCCTGGAACGTGCAGCAGAGAGTGCCAAAAACCGACATAGCAGTATGGGGAACAGCTCAAATATTGAAAGTGAGAGCTCATTCAAAATGTCTTTCAAACGAGAAACCAAAGTCTTAAAGACGCTCTCTGTCATCATGGGCGTGTTTGTGTGCTGCTGGTTGCCCTTTTTTATCCTGAACTGCATGGTTCCTTTTTGTGAACCAAACCTGACAGATGGGTCCACAGAGTTCTTCTGCATCAGCTCCACCACTTTTGATGTGTTTGTGTGGTTTGGCTGGGCAAACTCCTCCCTCAATCCCATCATCTATGCCTTCAACGCAGACTTCCGCAAGGCCTTCTCTATCCTCCTGGGTTGCCATCGGCTGTGCCCGGGGAGCAATGCTATTGAGATCGTCAGCATTAACAACAACATGGCTGCCCCTGCACCCAACCCTAACTCACAGTATCAGCCCAAGAGCCACATCCCCAAGGAAGGGAACAATTCCGCAAGCTATATTATTCCTCACAGTGTCCAGTGTCAGGAGGACGAATTGCAAAGGAAAGATGGATGTGGAGGGGAAATCGAGGTTGGGATGCTAAACAACACTCTGGCGAAACCATCCCCTGCCATTTCTGGGAATTTAGACAGCGATACTGAAGTCACACTGGAAAAGATCAATCCCGTTACACAGAATGGGCAACACAAAGCTGTGTCAAGTTAAAGAAACCTTGTAAAGATGGATACAAAATCAATGAGACAAAAGCTGTTACACGAGGACAGTTTAACACACAAAAAAGACAAGGATCTCCAAGAATATGCCTGACAGAAAAAAAAACAACTGACAAAACTCCAGACTGTCAACAAAAATCTACATAGAAAACCTACAGAATGTTCAAAAGTAAAGGCACTTTATATTGGATATAACTATCTGCAAAATACTTTGAGCATTGTGGATGAAATCCTTATATTTGGTTATAAATGTTGATTATGTATACATTAAAGCAGAATAAAACAATGCATATGCATACATCTTTATTATATGTCCTAGGATGTATACATCTGCATGCGTGTGCTGTGAAGTTCAGCATTAAAATAGAACTCTGGAAGTACGTAAACACATGTAGTACTAGTGAAATATCATGTAGGTAGGTGCTTTGTAGGTTTTTACATTAAGGAAAAAGCTATTTGGAAAAACAAGTGCAGTAAATTTTTAAAAAAATATATTTTATTGCAATATAAAAATAAGTATTTCAGATGTTGTTTATTTAACTTTTGAAATTTCCGTAAACACCTAGGTAAGTCAAGCCTAAATAAGATCGGTTAGCCTGATCTTGAGTTCATCATGCTGATGTTAAAACATCAAAATGATGATGTGTTCAGACAGAGAGAGAGAATACGGAGTTAAGGAATGACTAATATGATTTGTAACCAATCCCCTTTATCAAATCAGAGCCAAATGAAATTGAAAAAACTGTTTCAACCATTCTGTCTTTTCTCTGTCCTCCACCTTTGCCTCATTGAACCTCCCCCAACACCGTCATCCCACGCTTATTAAGCCGAGTTATTCAGTCTGTTCCCATCCTCATTTTCCTGTTTACACAGTCTACAAATCCTGTTCTCCTTCACCGTCCCCCTATTTCTTACTCTTTGCCTACACCTACACCATGGCTCTTTTAATATTTGTGTTCCTGTCTGTGCTCTCCTCACAATTTTCTTTAGCAGCCCTCCATTTTAGAAACTTCTTCCGTCAACTCTTATGGGTGCTGATGATTATTTTCTCTTTGCTTGCCAAGTACCTCTTGCTTAAATAAAAAAATAGAAATCTTTAAAATCCAATCTACATTGCAGTCAGAAAGAGAAGTCAGGGATGCGGGTTCACTGAGCTAAAGTATATGTGACACTTAGTGACCTTTTGCAAATTTGCAGATATCAGATTTGTAAATTTCTCACACTGGGCACCATACTGTGCTGTAGTGGTGATGTGGAGCATGCAGTGTGATAGAGTTGCTCCGTTTTCTAGAGGTGGAGTCACAGACGACACACCGGGATGTGGATTAGCTGAGCTGTAGCAAAGCTGTCGGACATGTTTTGTGTCTTTGTACAGATGCACTTTGAAAACAAAACACTCAAATTATGACTAACTAGGAATAAATTGTGAAATTCCAAAGTAGAAGAACATTAACAGAATTATCATAGAATTGTCCAGCTGCTGCTAATTAAAATACATCTGCCTTAGGAATGGTTGGCATTATCGACTTTATTTCAAGGGTTTTATTCAGACGTACTGCTTCCTGAGCAACCAGATTTTGTATTGTCCATGTTATGGCTACATCAGTCAGAACCAGATATTTTGTTACTTGTGCTGATCCTTGTTCTTTAGGCACCAACTTGCTGTTACAGCATTAATGTAGATATTTTGTATTACATTATCCACAATAGTTTTGTGATCATGTCTCACTTTTCTCTATTCTCCTCTTTACTAATGAAAGTCAGGGTAATTTTACACAATTTATATTTTTAATCTGAGTTTAATCTGAGTGCCAATATCTATCTATCTATCTATCTATCTATCTATCTATCTATCTATCTATCTATCTATCTATCTATCTATCTATCT
>JAUZNJ010029468.1:0-15409 GCA_034780135.1 Jordanella pulchra | reverse complement strand
AAGTAAGACATAGTGGGGCTTTTGGGGATAAAAAGAAAGTAAGACACTGTCTTACTTTCGGGGAAACACGGTAGTACAAACCTTGTTCTATTAGCCATACAAGCAACATTTCATTTTAAAACCCAAATTCTTATCCTTAATCCTCCTACTTGTTCTTCTGGCAGACTCTAGGGGGACATGGATGATAATGACCAAACTTAACGGTATCACCACTCTACATGCCAACTCCCTGAACCAGCAGATGAAGGTGAATAAAGAGGCTCATTTAATGAAGCCAGAAATATGAATTTAGTCCTACATTTGCTGTTTTGGGGACATAATTCATGTAAAATAAAACATTTTCACATGGCTGCTGTAATCCATTGTCCCAGCATCGTAACTACAATGTGACCACTGACTTTTTTGGATTTTTTCGTCTCCTATTGGCACTATGATTTTTAGAACTGACACGGATTCTATTTGCACAGGTTTGAAGTTCAATACATGTGTCAATGATTCATAAATCTTTTGAGCAGACTTTAAAAAAAATGTATGTCATGTGATCTAATTTGCAAATCCTACTTGATTATTATTAAAGAAACATTTTCTAAGTTTTTACATAAAAAACATCTTTGCAATAGCCTTTGTATTTGACCTTGTACAATGTAAACATTGTTGCATAAGCAGACAGAGACCTCAGTAGTTCAGCTATGATGCATCTATAAGCCTGTAACGTATTTACTCTGAATGTGCTGTAGTTCGGGTCAGAGGTTCCTGCATTGTTTCTGCAGAGGTGACATCAATGTTAAATGTTCCATGTTAAATGGGTCCAACCTAGCACACAATCGAAGAGTTTAATTCAAGTTATATTCATTTTGGCCACAGGTGGCAGTATCATTAGAAAATCATGCCTCTTTTATTAAAAATGATTGATACCACTAGCCTTCACATTTTTTAGGAGAAATATTCTTTGTGGTGTCCATAGTGATAAGTACAAAGAAACCTAAATGAAGTATGCATGTGAGTCTTTTCAAAGACTGAAAGAAAATGTCTAATGAAATATCCACCTAAGTTGACAAAACAAAATAAATGTTTGAATCAATGGATCCAGTACTAAAGTGAAGCAGGCCAAAAGGCTTTCCTGCCTAAAAACCTCTTCTGAGAAAAGGATAATAATAAGTTGCTCTCACGACTTTTTGCTGAATGATTGATGTGATGCTATTGTGGTATGGTAATACAGTTTTACGTTGGGCCCTCTGTGAATTATTTAAACTTTTATGTTTCTAAAAACTTTTTTGTATTTTTGTTCTCTTTTCTGTTTTTCGTATTTTCTGTGGTACCCTGTTTCCTCTTAAAATCTAAAGTGCGCATTAAAAAGAAAAAGTGCCGCCATTTTTTCACAAATTTTAACTAAATAAAATATCCAATTGTTTTGGAGTATTTTCAGAGTATTTTTTGTTAGTTTACATTTGCTAAGTCTTCCATTTCAACCATGTTGTGTTTGAAGATGACATAACAGGTACATGTAAAAGCTTATTATTTTACCAATTTCTACATGTACTCAGAAATATGTATTTTAAACAGTAATGTCAGACTTTGGAAAAATATGTTTCTTTCCATGGACATTATTTTTGTTTGGGCCTGTTTCTGCTTGAATTACTATATAAATGTGGTGTGCCATGAAGGTGATCTACTTATGGTTCTGTCAGTGTTCAGGAACCCCACTAAGTGTGAAGGTCTAAACATGCTTAAAGACAATATTACAATTAAAGAAAGCCAAATATGGGAATTACTGTATGAGACTATTAAAATCTTTGTGCTGACAGTTAAAGGCATGTTTTGGAGAAAGCCTAATATGACTAATATGAAGCCTATAAATGAGGCTTTGTTTAAAAATCAACAGGAATTCATCCACATTCAGCTTATGATTCGTTCAGATTGGTGCACATCTGTAATATGTGCTATCAGTGTGCTTGAAATAAAATTCCCCTTTGTTTAGCTAAGTCTCTGTCAACAGAGTGTCTGCCCTGGAGCATTGTGTTAACAGCAATTAGAAGGTGACCAAACCCCAGTACACAATTGCGGTAACACAGCTAAACACAGAAGCACTGAGCGAGGTGTTATTTTTCTGCGGTGTATTCCACTGCACTTTTGCATTTAACTTCTACAATTAACACATCCCCCTACACTGGCTATATACAACATAATTCTTGTTCTTGAGGTGACATATCAAGATAAAAGCTTGTTTTGACTTAAGTATTAATATTTCACAAGAAGCTCAGCTGTAGAAACTCCCATCCACTGTGGCTTAAACCTCAAAAAAGAAACAAAAAAAAAAAAAACAAGAGAAACACAATGACAGACGGAGCACTTCTTAGGGCGAAATGCTTTATATTACTTAGAAGACGTGTCGTACAGATCTCTCATACACATCTTCTTAACTTCTTTTCCAGCTGATCCTCAAACTATCCATCACTTTCAGATTTCCAAACCTAAACATAAAGGGGGGATTTACAAAATTCAACAAACAAAAGAGCAACTATCATCTCTGCTTTTCCTACTTGTCAATGGCCATCCAAAATCTGACCATTTCCACAACTGTGCTCGGACACACTGTGAGAAAACAAGCTTTGCCCAGGCATTGTGTCAAGACAGCGGTAACCCCCCTGACAAAGCAATAAGAACACATACATACACCACTGTCGTCTCTCCTCCAAAACCCTCAGGTAAAGGCTGGTTGCATGGATGGTGATATAAAATAGAGCAGTTTGTGATTGTAGGACTAGCACGATGGAAACCATTGTAATAATAAGGGTGAGTTTTTGATTTGTATTTCATGTTTCTTTAAAATGATGCTTGCAAACCTTGACATTATGGAAGGAAGTTGATTTCAGAAAATGATAGGCCATCAATCAAAACAATACAGAAAAAGAGATTTTTTTTTATTTTAAAAATAACAAAAACAAAATAGAAGTAGAGGACTGAAAGAGCTGCAGATTGTTTACCGTGATTTTCTGCCTTTATTGTGTAGTACCACATAGACAAATTGATTAGTTAACATTTAAGTCTCACCCCAACATGACATTTAGGAATTTCTGATATCCTGTTATTACACAACATCTATTAACTCTGAGCAAAACATTGCTCACCTCTAAGTGGAAGAAGAAGTGAAATTTTAAATGAATTGAACCGTCCGTACAATACAGATTGAACTCTTTCCCTTGGGTTTGGGTCTCTAGGTGGTGATCAACATTTAGTATTCAAGCCTTAGGCCAAACTAGGAGCACAATGTTCACAGATTATTATTACGTCTGATAATGAGTTTATTTCCACAAGGCGTTCATCCTTCTTACTGCCCTTGGGTCATGTGCTTACACTTGAACCTAATCTCATTCTAATACATGAAGTATTTTGCTGTAACATTTAGCTGGCATATCCATTTATCACTGTAACTGGCTGAGATGGCCTGAGAGGAAGTGATAAAACGTGGCCCTAGTTTGACAGCATCCAAGGGTGAATAACGTCTCCTTTTTCTTTTTTTTTTTTTTCCAAGGAGGACCATGCTGTGGAAAAAAACAGAGACGGACTCTTGATTTCCCTGGGTGATGTTTGTTTATACATAGGGAATGTAGGCTTGTCACTTATGTCACACCCACCCTAGAGTGATTGTTTGAAAAGTCACAATAATAAGATGAACACATTATACAGCTTTAACTTCTGTATTCTACTTTTAGGTTTAGTTGAGACAACCTTTTGAATAAATAAATCCTTATAGATAAAGACGTTCCTTCGATAGAAATTTAGAAAAAAGGTTTTGCATCATCTCTTGGTAGCCAAAAGAAATTAAATCCTGAAAGAAAAAAAACAAAACACATTTAGCTGGTGGTATGTTTATTTACAGTTGATCAAGTTAAGAATGTAGAGACAGCCAAGCTTACAACTGGGGCTGAGTTCATATGCAAGGAGCAAGCATGCGCAGAGAGAGTGATGTAGGAAAACGCAGCCGTTGGGAGAAATGTTTGTATAGGTGGAGTTTAGAGCTCCCCTGACACGTGTTGAGGGAGTGTTTTTTAGATTTAAACACAGCACACCAGTCTCACTGCATGTTCCAATTGGTTACCATGCACTTAAGATGGTGGCACAAGAAATGCAGCATACTATGGCATGCTGGTATGCATAAAGTTTGTCTAAGTCTAGACAGCAGCTCTTTCCTTGTTCTCTACCTCCACTGACTCGTTTAGTTGTACACAGCAGATACTGGTGTATTCTGATCTCTGCTGAAATCTTATAGTGATATGAAAGCTCCAGTTCCAGTACAAGTGCAGAAACGGAAAGATATGTATTTTGTTTTATTTAGTAAGAAGCAGGGCATCAGATAAAGCATTAAGAAGATTTTAAAACATAGGTAGTTTCAGTCTAACCAAAGATTATGAAAGCGGTGAAAAGCAAAATAAAAGGCAGGCTGTCTGGAAGCATAAAGCATTGTAACAGATGACTGATGAAAACTTGGTGTGAATGTAGGGTTGGGGAGCAGTGGGCTGTGCCTGTAGCATCTTTCAAAGCTAAGGGTCTTGCTCAGAGACCCAGAATGTCAGCCTTTGGGATTCAGACCAAGGAACTTGCAGCCTTTCTGTACACAAATGCCCTGCTCTACCACTAGACCAATATGTCCCATGGCTTAAATCTGATTGCCTTGGCGGACCTGCAGGTTGGATGCTTAGAGAGAGCTGCTATAGCTTCGGTTCAGTGATGCGATTGATGAATATTAAGTTATGACTTCTATTGACAGAGAACCAAAAATGTAATTATTATTGTCAAGCAATGATTAACTTTTAGATATTTAATTCTGACAAGCAACACTTGTCTGAACGGCTTGGCTGCTTATTCACTGCTTGAACTATTTGTCATAGCTCTGGTATTTCCTGCAGGCATCGCTTCAACCTCAGCTTTGGGTTGTTTCTTCCCTTGGAGCATAGACTTTGGTAGTTTCAAAATTCTGGACCCCTTGGAAAATAATTGCTTTGCTGTAACAACACTCTTATATTCTGTATAGAGAATCTTTGGGAGAAGTAAGTCCATTAATATTTTCTATTTCAAACATTACAATTAAAGATGTTTTTTATGGAAATCTTTTCTGTTTTCCAAGTTAACAGTTAGCAATGTGTCTTTCAAAGCCAATTATTAGTTTTGAAGAGCCATGCAAATATCAATCATGAATCATTGATAATTGTTATGTGTAGCTGTGTGGGTTTTGTGCCTCTAAGATATCATAAAAAGGCAGTATAAAGTTTAGTATTCCAGCCATACTTTCTTGAGAAGGCCATGAAACAAATTCCCATCTGATATACATAAAGCAGGCACTGAAAAAGTCACATCATACATAACCCACATGCGATTTACATCCTGGGGAATTTCTGACCTGCTTCAGACACCTTTACTGATGTCTTAGAGAATTTCGATTCATGTCCATGTCCACAGTTATTAGAAAAAGGAAGTTGAAATTCATGCAAGAATGTAGCTTGAACAAAAATAATAATCTTTAAGTAAAATAAATAAAACAACAACATAAAACAAACTTCATTCTGCATTTAGGTTTATTCAGTTTATAATATATATCAGAATATATTAGCATTTTTTACTTTTGATCCAATATTGACTCTCATGGCTTAAGATCAACTTGAATTACTGTTTTGTTTTTTTTGTTTACTTTGTTTCTCTCCTTTGAATGGTTTATTTATCAGTTTTAAAGTTGTTCATAACATTTCAAATGAACTTTAATTTCCTTCACATACTTTGATCTACTTATGGTTTAGGGGGAAAAAAAATAAAATCTGTATATTGTCTTTGGTTGAACAGAATTCCCACATTTAATAAGCATGAGGCTCTCCATGGGTGGTTTTGTGACCATTACGCCAACCCTGAAGTCCCCTGAAAGAGAGAAAATGAAGAGAGAACAAGCTTGAGTGGAAAAAAAATAGAAGTCTTATTAGTGAATTCATAAGTGCTATGTGGAGTGCTTGGCTGACTGGGCTACTGTCACTGCAGCTTGAATTAGGAGCAACTTCCAAAGTATAGAGTGTTTCTTCTAACTTGCTTGCCTTCTCCAGAAATTCACCTATAGCTATCCAGATGCATGAGCTTCATGTCAAAACATGTTGCCTCACTGGTGTCATAAAGCTTCTTCCTGTGAAATATGTAACAGGGTCAGAGCAATGAGGAAACCTACTGCAGTGCAGCTGTTTACTGCTTCTGTAAGCCTTAATAAATCCTCATGGAGCAATGAAGTCTGCTCTGTTACTCTGCTCTATAGCACACCTTCCACAGATTGTAAATCAGTCTCTAATCACTCACTAATCTTAAAAGTTTTAGGTCTGATATTTTGTATTTGAACAATTGTGTTGCAGGTTTCTAGTGTCAACATATTAAATTGCTTTCAAAAGTTGATACATTAATATTTCCTTACATACCATGTCCATATAATTAGACAAGTGACTGGAGTTAACTCTTGTTGTGTCAGTCAAACCTGACCAAAGTAATTTAATGACAACCAACCTCTCATGGATTTTTTTCATTTTTTTGCTGATAAAATTCTTTTTGCACCATTAACTCAATAATTTGTTGAACTACTCTTCTCTGAAGTTAAGGCTGAAAGTTTTTAGGTTGTGTGCCTGTACCAGCTTTGCAAGTAGAAGCTGTATTTTTATCAGTTAGTTTTCGATATATCTAGAGGTCACTTGATGGAAAGTCTCTGTAAATTCTGTTAAGTCTTATCAATCTCACAACTACTAAAATGGATTCTAGTCTAGAGCTTGAATAAGCCATTCTAACACATAAATATATACTTTAGATAATTCGTATTGTATTTGTTTTACCTCTATTTGGTTTTCCTCTAGAATTGCCCTGTATTTAACTCTATCCAGGTATTAACTGACCAATGTCCTTTCTCTTGTTATGGAAAATTAGTCCCATAGAACCACGCCGCCATACCTGTATTTCATATGGATGATGTATTTAGGATTATGTGCATCGGTTAGTTTTCCATGCAAACCAACAAGCTTTTATTTTAATGTTTATTTAAATTTTATTCTGATTACCATTGTGCCCCCTACAGGGCTTTTTGTTAGCTTAATGTGGCTTTTTTTCTTGCCATTTACCAACAAAGATCAGCTTTGTTGAGTGCCTGGCTTTTATGTCAATATCCTGCCACAGCTTGTGCTATCTGAGCTGTGAATATTTGCAGCTCTTCTGCAGATATCTGACCTGCCAGTTAAGATGGACATCCATACCTTTTTAGGTCTGCAGTCGGTCTACCTTCTCTCTATGTTCAGTTGATGAATCAAAAAGACTTCTGGAAATGCTTTAAACCTACGATACTGTTTTGAGAGCCTAATCCTGCTTTAAACTTCTCTTCAACTTTCTCCCTGACCAAACTGCTGGGTTTGTCGGTTTTCATTATGCTTTTAATTCTATGTTTTTTTTTGACCAACCTCTAAGGCAAAAAACTGAACATGTAGATTCATAGTAAGATTTGGTGGACTACGTTTAATAATTGGGTTTGGAAGATTTTTGGTTGCACTGAATTTATTTTATTGATAACAGAAGAAGGGGTTGAGTTACTTAGTTTAGTATCATTTTGGATAACTTTAGCTTTTATGTTTTTCATAAAAAATAATGAGAAAAAGATCATGTTTAATGCTTTAATTTAAAATTCTTTTTTGTTAATTTGTTAGACCCACATATTCCTTTATTCAGCCTCAGACCTACCCATCCTAGGTTTAATGCTACCAGGCAAGACATTTCTTGGTGCAAATTCTGGATTGCATCTAATAATGATTCTTTCTTTTTGAAAGTTAGAAAAATACAAAAATAAAAATCACCCGTACAAATTTAGACATCCAATTTGTACTAGGAATGTCATTTGGTGTTTCTTTGACTTATTAAACAATATTAACAGTAATGTTATATTCCTGAAGGATTTAATTATATATATGCACATTTTAATCAGTGGAAATGTTTAATAAGACCTTTGAGTGTCTTTTCTTTGGGAATTACTTGTTGGAACACTGATACTAAAAGTAAAGATGGGTCTGTATAGGGCACACTTACCCATTGGTTTGTTTTTTTCTTCTTTAGACCTAAGAATAAATGTAGATATAAGCGTTCCAATCTTACTCTCACCAATAAAAATTGTATAGCCAAAAGTCCACAACACCAGCATTTTGTCAAGCTCCTTTGGTGTTATGATGCAGAAAACAGAACATAACAGATTCAGACATTTTTAGATCAAAACATAACATTTTCTAAAGCAACACAGGATTATAGATCATTTAGGCTAATGACTTTGAAATATGGATGTTGGAAGTGTTACAAATTTACAATAAAAAGCCTATATCAAAATCCAATTTGGGAAAGAGAATGTTTCCACCTTATTCATCAAAGGTGGAAAAAATGGCAGCATGGCCAAGAATTTGACCTGGATAAAGAGTCCCAAAATATTAGCTGGCAAACGTAAGGACAACTAAAGGCTCCCACTTGGTCCAGCATACAGTCTGCATCCTTTATTTGCAATTTATTATTTACAGTACTTCACTTTTTTCATGTTTTAATATTTACTGTAACAGCCTTATTCTCAATTTTATTGAATTGATCTTTCCTCAAAAGTTGATGCTGAATTTTTCTTGTAGAATTTGAGGAAATAAAATTTAGGAATTAGATTAGATCCATTTTAATTTATTGTACATTGTAGGTCCTAGTAACATGCAGCCTTAGCCTCTCCCGTTCTTCCTACTAGGTAAGGTGGTCTTACACTGCCAGCTTCCTAGTTATAATGTGTCATTAGCTGTATTTGTTTTATTTACTTCAGTTTAATCAGATCTCAGAGAATGTCTCTAAAACTTTTTTTTTCTTTAAAGCATTTGCAATCTTTAGTCTGTTTTTTACACTTCTTTTGGAGCAATGGATTCTCCTTCGCTGAGTGACCTTCTTGTCCATGTTTTTGCAAAGAACTCCTTTAACCTATTTTACTCTAGATAATCTCTTACCACATTCACCCAGCATCAAAATAAGCTCTTTTCTTTTTCATTATGACATTTAGAATAAATACATTTGGAATTTTTTTTTCTTTTTGTCTGACGTGATGCCTGACAGTGAAGATAAAAGATTTTCATTGACTGAATGCAAATATATAAAAAAATATAATGTTTAGTGCGTCACACATCTTATTAGTTACATATCAGATATGTTGATGAGTAACTTCAAGTGTTTAAGGCATTGATAGACCTGAAGAATAGAATCATAGAAAACTCTGAGAGTAACTGACAGTGACATTGGTATTATTCATAAATTATGATCTCAAAGCACAGCACAGCCACCTGACAGCATGAGTGAATCGATTTAGAAGATAATCAGACAGGGTGTACAGGAAATGGCTCCTGCCATTCATCACTTGGCTAAAAACAGACTGTTCCATTTTGACATCATGCCATTTATCATAAGTATACACAGCATGACTGATGCAAGACAACATAATGACTTTATCAATAACTAATCATCTGTGACTGGAACATAAAAATCACAGTTTTTTTTAATTTAAAAAAGAGTTTTTCTTTCTTTTTTCTTTTTTTATACAGATAACAGCTTGTCATAAATGCAACCTTTATCAGCTGATCAGGGGCCTGTTTTCAAACTAAAGCACACGTCACCAGTGGAGTGTAATATCTGCTGACAGGATCAGCAGGTTAAAAAAGGGAATCTGTCATTTTTGCATATTTTCTAGCAGGAGCAGTCACATTAGGTGGATGGTAATCTAATTGCAATGACAGTTCAGTGGTGGAGAAAGTGCTTATTTGCTGCATAGAACGTAGTCAAAGAAGACCCCAACAGGATGTCCTCATTGTCATACAAATGAGTTTTTCAATTGAAGAGATGCGATCATGGACCCTGAAGCCATTTGTCATCCTCTTATTTGCACTCTCCTGCTTTTTTCTTAGACAGAGCTATCAGTTAAATTGCAAAGGAAGTGGTCATGCAGCAGAAACAGAAGGTGATGACTGCAGCTTCTTCTGTGTGATGAGATTTCACCAGATAAAAAAGACAGCATTCCGATAATGGAACAGCAGCTTATAGACTACCTGCAGCAGTCACACTCTTACATTTACCAAATGGTTTCTGCTGCACAGCATCTTGAAGCTGCGACACTTTCTCTTTTGTGTTTCTGCCTCTGTGTTATGACTATTTGTCTTTCTCACTCTGTTGAACTGCAGTGATTCTCATTCTTCATGTAAATTTTATTTTAAGCAGAACAAACCCGGTTCAGAAAGACAAAAAGTTCCCTTTAACAGCAGCAAAACTATTTGTTATCCTAGGAACTACCAAGACTTTTCAAAGCAAAGGGAAATGAAGTGAACATTATGTGAACGTTATATTTCCATCACAGGAAATGTAGAGCTGCAGTTCAATTTGTATGTGCTTTTTGTATTAGTGAGTTTCTATAATTAATTAAGTATGCTCACCTTTTTCTTCTGTTCTCAGTCACTTAAATGTGAACTAGAAGCATTTTCTTCTTCATTGTCTCAGGTTTGTATTTCAGATCATGGGGAATCTAAAACAGACAGATGTTGTTCTAATACAAGAAAGAGTCTCAATCAATCTCAATCTTCTCCAATAATTAAAAAAAAAAATCTGAAATGCTGTTAACATGAGTTCCTGTAATTGTACCAGCAAATTTCAATAACAGTAAAGTTTTTGTTGTTCTTTTGTATGGAAACTTCTGACTTACAATGTCAGAGAATATGCTAGTTCATTAATTTATGACTCATCCAAATTATTTTATTTTTTTTAAAAAGTCCAAATTAACTTACAAAATCAGACAAGGGTTTTTTTCTTGCAAATATGTGAAATTAATCATGAATTTCATAACTTTTTCAACTTCTGTCTGTCCGCATATTCAGCTAGTATTTCTACTTTTGTAAGCATTTCTATTGGCATTTGTATTAGATAAGAGTAGGCGACATTATTATCAAGGTGGACATCAATGTGGTAAAAGAAGAAATCTGTTACAAAAGGAAAATTTTAGATAAAGCTTTTTAAAAACAGCTTTGATCGTGCTTAGTTCTCATTATTCATACGTTGAAGTCTCACACCAAAATGCCACTCATTTCATTGTTCAGAGCTTTTTTCAGGGCAAGAGCCACAGGTAAACCAGGGATACTTTCCCAAGGAAGTGTAATGCAAAGTTAGTACCTTACATAGGGTTTATTTTGGCAAAAGCTTTTTCAGTGGATTTTTTTAGGAAAGACACCAAACAAAAACAAAAAAACTGGGGTCCAGAAATGCTTTCTATAGAAAAGGAAGAGTCAGTACAGTGGCTTTGCTAAAGAGTTTGTCTAAGAAAGTGGCACAATTAAAAGGATATGAAAAGGAAAAGAAATAATTCACAAATTTATCACTCTAATATATGTAAATCACTCTATCCTGGTGGCACTAATGAAAGCTATTTCTTTATCAAAACACATCATCTAACCTTTCTTTTTCTGTTTTTACAAAAAACAAAACCAAAAAACAACCCCAGAGAAATTGATATCATTGAGGTAATTGGTGTGACTTTAGAGATGTTTTTAAAAATGCAAGAAAAAATGTTTGTTTTGTATTTTGCAAAGAAATTCTCTACCACCTTGAAAACAGTAAAAAGAGTTATAGCCTTTCTGATAATGGACAACAGCTCAGTCAGCACAGACAGACTGAGGTCAGTTTCTTCACCAGCTCCCATCTAACCATCATTCATCATCCATGTTTGTGTTAGTGGTGGAGGAGGACTGGCTGTGAAACGTCTGTCTCTTCTAGGGTTGGGATTTTCTTCTTTGCTATCGCTTTCATTCCTCAGATTGATCCTTTTTCTTGTCACGTCTCCAACCCTGCTTATCCTTTGCACACAAACAGCCCTCTGCTGCATTTCATTCAGCCCTTCCTTCCATCCCACAACGAAATGCTACCTTACAACGACCTACAGAGAAAAACTTTATCTAAAGCTTTTTCTGTCAGAGAGACAGATGTGAACCTGACCACAGCTGCCTGCTGGAGCATTACCAATCTGCCAAACATGAAATGAAACAACAAAGCCTGTCATTAGTCTATGGATCTGCCACAGTTCATTTGCTTTGTTTGGGTGTATTAAAACAGTGAGTATGTGCTGCAACATACTTTATGTGTGCTTCCTGTTGCCTATATATTCAGTGAAACGTAGATATTCTAAATGGCCTTTAGATTAGCTATTGATAATTTTTAAAATACATTTCCTGTGTTTTTATTTGTTAAGATGAGTAAAATGTCCTTAAACACACCGAAACGTATAGTTTTAAAATAACTTTTCTTGCAGACATTTTAGAAACAAACATAGAAAACGACCGAGAAAACTACATTGACATAATGTTTGTTAATATCTCACAATACACTTTTTTTTATCAGCTGTAAAGGCACTATTAAGTATATTGTATTTAAAAGCCAAGTCAGTGGTGTAGTCTTTAAAAGAACTCAATCAGTTTGAAGAATGTTGAATATAGAACAGGGGTCTGCTTTTGCATATAAGCTGGTCTCTTATCTGGTTCTGAGAATTCAAATCATGCTTTGACCACAAACATTGAGATTTCCAAGGGTATTGAAGCAGCAAAAAATCCCTCCTCTTGTGTTTATAGTCCCGCTCTGTTTTTATGGAATTTGCGTCTCATGCATGTTATCTGGTGCAGTAAATAACTGGCTTTCATTGCACCGTAGCACCTGTAAATGTATGGGATATAGGCAGTAAGTGAACATTATGACCTCAGCGTTGACAAGTTAGCAACAGTAAAAGTGGGCAAATAAAAGTTTTTGACAGATTTTTTCAAGAGCTAAATTATTATGGATAGCTTGGTCACAGCATCTCCAAACATTCAGCTCTTTTGGGAGTTTCTGGTCTGAACTAGTCAGTATCTATCATGTACTGGCCACAGGGTCATGGGCTGCAGAGGCTCACTGATGCAGACACAAAGTCAAGGGTGGCCTGTGTGGTCAGTGGATCACTTAATCTATTCGACTCAGATTGCTGAAGATGTTCAAGGTTTCAACTTACACAATAATTCTGATTTTGTTGCACCAGAGGCTTCAAAGCCTATGCAAAGTCTGGTGTGCCACCAAAAAAGAGCATTCAGTATGTCAGCATTAGAAATGGGCCAAGCAATAATGGCAGCAGGTATGCTGTCAGAGGGAGTCCGATGCTTTGGACAATGTTCTAGAAAACATTGGTTCCCTCTATACATGTTGATGTTACTTTGACATGTATCACCAACCCAAGCATTATTGCAGATTATGTGTAATTTTATGGAAATTTTCTCTCTTGGTGGTGGGCTCAATCAGCAGGATAATACACCCGGCCATAAAATAGAAATAAGAAATTAGTGGTTTAAGGAGCATAACAATTTTTAGATGTTGACTTGTCCTCCAGGTTTATGGGATGTTCTGGACTAACAGGTGTGATCCCACCTTAAAGACTTCAAGGATCTGCTGCTAAAATCTTGTCGCCACAGCTGACCTTCAAGAATCAAGGGCAGATTATGCCTTAAGGATCTGCTTAGTTTGTGCCGGGTCCTGACAACAAATCAGATATCATTCAAGAAAGCAGTCATGTTGTAAGGATAATTCATACTAATGAAAGATCATGTCAGTGATGCTCAGCTTTAATTAGCATTTGGAGAATCATAGAAGTTCTCAAAGAAGAATTGAAAGGACCAAGTCAGTCGGATCTATAATGGATGCTAAATGGGCTTTGCTGCTTATATCTTAAATATTTAAAGAATCAAAGTTTATGAACAACTCATACAGCAATAGAACACATAAAACTTTAAAGTAAATTCTTCAATTTTGGTGAAGGAAATAAAAACTCCTTAAGTCTTTAACAGCTTAACATCCTGAGTGATTATTTTTCCAGGCTGTTTGGGAAAGCTCCTTATAAGACAGGTTTAAGGCATTATGCCGTTACAATTTTAAAGCTCTCCTTCTATACTCTGCATTCAATTTTTTTCATAGCTTAGACGGCTGTTGACGTGGGGAGCTTAAATATTTGCAGCTAGAGATAGATTGGCACTTATTTTTGAACAAAAGAAAAAAACATTTCAAAGAATGTTTAATATATTTAATAGAAAAAAAACATGGTAGTTTCTAAATGCAAGCAAATTTTTGTCTAAGGATATATATATATATATATATATATATATATATAAATATGTGAGTACAATTATTAGTGTTTTAAAGTCTATTTAACAAGATGTGGGTGAAAGTGGAAGATTAAACAGAGTGCTGTTGTAGCACACTGCCGGTCAACTGACTTTAACAATCCTTCCACTCTTTTTCATCACACACAGTAAATACATTGCTTGCTCACCACAGAGCCTGCATCCATTTCTATTGTTCAGGTAAAAAAACCATTTTAGGTATCTACCTGAGTTGCAAGCATGGCTAGTTAACACACTGAGCAGCTTGTTGTACAGCCACCATTGCTTTTTGAAGAGCAAATTTTCAAAAATCATAATATAGCACTTACAAATATGCTCAATTAAAAAGGTAAAAAAGAAACAACCCAATGGAGTGTCAAAACATGAATTAATTGATACTTTAGTTTTAGGTAAAACCACACTTCAGAATCCCCTGAAGAAATAACAAAAAAATTGTCTGTGTTATACTTTACTTTAAGAAGAATATTAATAAACGACCAACCCTGACAAGAAACAAAAATATTCATACTAAATGGTGAATTTAAGTAGATAAACGTTCAAGTTTTTATCCAAATATGCTGTTTAAAAAACTTTAAACACTTTTTCATGTATTCCACTGTTTTTTTCACAAACAGGAAATTTAGATCTTTTATTGAAGAGGAAAAGTTTTCCTTTGTTTAATTACAATATAACAACAAATGTTGTAATCATAGCACCTCAGTTCATGTGCTTTAAATTTAAATGTTTAAAAGAAGTTGAAAGTCCTGCTACATGAGAAAATAGGTACTCTGGTCAGATATGATTTAAATTAAACCTTATGGATTATGCATAAAGTTATGTGATGAAAAAAATAACATTAGACATAAATGAAATCCATAAGAAGCATGGTAGTGGCAGCATTATGTTGGGAGGCCATTTTCCAGTTGAAATTTAGTAGTTTCTTTGAGTTGATGGGGAGATGAATGGAACTGGATGCAGGAAAAATTCCAGAGGATAACCTGTTGGATGCTCCAGAGAATTTGATGCTCTGCTGGAGATTCACTTTCTAGCTGAAAAATGACTCTAGAGCCTAAGTTCTGATGTACCGTATTTTCACGACCATAAGGCTCACCATACAAAAAGGCGCAGTCTCAGTTATGTGTGCCATTGCTGTATTTAACACACACATAAGGCTCGCCGCACCACAGGGC
>JAUZNJ010029467.1:0-15409 GCA_034780135.1 Jordanella pulchra | reverse complement strand
CTCTCATCTTTTTAAGTGGGAGAACTTGCACAATTGGTGACTGACTAAATACTTATTTTCCCCACTGTATATATATGATTTAATTTCTGCCACAGCTCCCCCCTTATCCTCAGACTTTAACTAACCCACTCTTTGACATATTTATCAGTGAACCAGCTGGTGGAGATTTTGTCTTGTATAACCAATGTGTATTTTTGCTAAACAACCTGATTGCTAATAATACTTCTTTAAGACTCTCTGGATGAGAAAAGATTTCATAAGTTGCATTAATTACTTAATCAGTTTACTAAGCCATAAAACAGCAGAGCATCCTTACACCACCACCATGTTTGACTATCAGTTTTTGCACTACATGTAAAAAGACCCACACATTATGTTACGTTTAACTTTGTCTTTTCAGTCAATAAAAATCTTACTTGAAATTTTTTAGGACAGCCAAAATTTTTATTTGGCAATGCAAGTTATATTTTTTTTGGGAGGTGGTGGTGGTGTTGGTAGGATGTTTGCCCTAGGACAAGTTTTGTGGCTACTGTTGAGGATCTTAATTCTTCTGAGTTTTATCTCTTTTCTATGTTTCTGGACAATGACTAACAGTTTTCCAGAAAGGGCTCTGCAACCTTTCCAGACCAATAAACGCCACTAGCTCTATTTCTCTTTCATTTCCCAATTTGTTTATATCAGGGCCCGACTATTTTTGATATCTTTCAGTCAGACAGGTTGTATTCAAATAAAATTATTTCTGTGTTTTTTTTGTTTTTTTTTTATTTATTCAGGTTATTAGCGTAGGCAAAATGAAGGTGAACAAAAAAAAAAAAACAAAAACAAACAAAAAAAGGAAATTTATGTTTAGAGACAATAACCAAAAATATACACCCTGTATATAGAATGTATAAATCAGAATTGTGGTTTCATACATTCACAATTTCTTCCATCTCCTCTATGGCTGCCTTATAAAACCAGTGTGCTTAAGAACATAAACGTAGGTCCATAGGGTATTCTGAAGGTAATGAATCGCTTTAGGAACCATTTACTCTACTGTCTGCTAAGCAGCATATTAAAGCACTATTTGCCGAGATGCTGGAACCCCACTAAATCACTACAACATGCTTGAGAGTCTCAAATAAAGTCCAGTAGCTTTAAAGATGCTCCAGAAGAGATTTTCTGCCCAGTTTTTTTCTTGGTTATTCCAAGCTTTGGGATGTAAGAAATGTGTATGTTTAATAATTCAGCCAGTAGCATGTGTCTTGTGCTGATGAATGTCGGTGATCCAGTCAACCGTCGGAGAGGTCTGAGAGCCTGACTGGAGAAGGCCGATTATAGCGCATTACAGGCAAAGAGGATGATGGCAGTTATTAATTTAATAACAGCTAATGGAAAGATGACATGTGTAATGTTTGAGAAGCTCGACATAGGTTTTGTGTGTTGGTGTGTGTGTGTTATTTGCCCATGCTGCTTAATGCTAGCTCTGCTTTCGATTGGAGCTCAGTGTGAAGAAAGCTTACCCAGTGTGCTGCGCTGACCTAGCTTATACAGTCTCTTTGAATGTCTGTGTGTTTGAGTGACAACCACCATTTACACTTAAGATAGTCTCCGTATGTAGGCGGCACATGATCGGCTTACAGGACAATGCTCTACAGGACACACACACATGCATACACACACATAGAGGTGTTAATATCCTCTTGGGCAGCTCTGACTCACACAGTCTACTCTCTGTCTCTTTAACGATGGTGACTCAGAGAGGTAGATTGCCCTCAGGTGTCATGGTGTAAGATGAATAATTCACCCCAAGGACCCCATCCCTACTCTCATCCTCTCTCTTTCCTTTCTTCCTCTCTTTCTCTGCCCTTTCTTTCACCTCTTTTTTTCTCACCCTAAGAGACTACGTTGTATTTCTTCCTCCTTTTTCTCCACCCATAATTAGTCTACATGTAAGAAAACTAGCAGCATATGTTCCAGTGAATCAGAGAAAAAAGGGAGACATAGACTACAATAACTGTAACATTATAAATGATGTATTGGGTCTAGATAGGACTGGAAAGTTAGGTTTGGCACAACAATTACCACCAACAGAATTAGTTACGTTAAAACGGGAGTCACCAACTGGCGGTTCTGGACTCTGACAATATTTTATCCAGACTGCTGGACATTTTGTGTGGTAAAATAAATTTATGGTAGTTTAGCTCAAACAAGACTTTAAAAGCCCAGCTGCGGGTCTTCATATGTTCTCCACAACCTCATCCAATCACGTTTGACCTATGGTCTGTTTACGCTCCAAGATGAAAAGCGGATGAGACAGAAACCTACCGCTAAACCTCGAAGCATTTCAGATAGCTTGTTCAAAAATTAGAAAAGTGGGCTATAAGAGCGGCGTTGTTCTATAAAAACAAGCTACCACACGACTGATCTGTTTAATCTAATGTGATTCTTTGGCTACTGTAATAAGCGGCAAAAGATAAACTCCACTATGATTCTAAAACATGAAAAATTAGAGGAAACTTACCAACAGGGATCTGAGCTAAGAACCATTTGAATAAACAAACTCGGACTTCTGTTAAATGACCCCTAAACCTGTACATGTTTTCTACTACTTTTCACTGCAACTGGATTCAAGTAAAAAAAAATCAATTATATTTCATAAGTCATTTTGACTTTTATTATATTATGGTTTTGCTGTTCAATCTTGCAAAATATTAAATGTTATCTCAATGAAAATGTTCAAGATAGTCAGAAAATTGTTTTTTAAAGATCAGGAAGTGAGGTATGTTTTGAAGATGTAGGTAATACATTCTTTATGTAATATATATAAACGTAATATATAATGAAGATATAATAAATATAATAAAGTTGCCTCTTTAGTTTTTATGTTTTTCCAATGATCCATTCTTCTGTGCAACACCCATTGGTTAATAAATAAAAAATAATTACTTTAACTAAATTTAAAGTGCTTCAAAGTCTTGTCTGGATTTTTTTTTTACTCATTAAGTCAGAAAGCCATAGAGTGGTTACGACTGTTGCTCTGTTCTAGGCTAAAGCTGGATTTCTGTGTTAACTTAGATTGTTTTAACTATGCTTTTAATATCATATATTTCTACCAGGTACTCCAGATTCATCCAGTCCGATATTCTCCAACTGTGATAAAAATAATGTCCTCTTGAAATTCTCCTGGTTTAAGTATAAAGATATTAAAATGAACCAGTCTGTACAATTGTACAATTATTCAAATCGAATCAGTAATGTATTAAAAAAAAACAACTAAAAAGTTAAACTATATGTGAGAAATCAGCAAGTATGACTGACATTAAAAAAGTAGACAGTAGACAGTGATTTTACTTGTCTGGAACATACAGACAATGTTAACATAATACCAAGAATGAAAGACTTTAGGAGACCTTAGAGAAGGAATTGTCCCTGACCATCACTCTGGGAAGGCTTAAAAGCCCATTTCCCAAAACGAAAAATTATTATCAGAGAAAAAGACTTTTAATAAAGCAAAGTGTTTGAGGGAGTTTTCAATCTGTCAAGGAGTGAACACTGAAGCAAATTCACTCCAAGGTCAGACTATGTAATGCTCAGGGAGACGGTAAAAAAGTCTAGGCTTTTTTTCTCAGACTCCAAAGACCTAAGTTAGCATATTAAATGTTTTACCACAGTGGAATCAGAACACGCACAAATAATCTCTTTTTAAAAGCTTGCCAAGTGAAGCTATTTACTTTTAAATCAATATGGCAACATGACATTTTACTAAATTATACCAAAACAGCCCAGAAGATTTCAGGAATAATATATCTAGACAGGTAAGACCAGAGGGTTTAATAATTTTCACCACTATGTTTGGAAAATCTTAACCTCATGTCAGCACAAAAGCCTCATACTGACCATTAAAAAATATTTAGGAGACTGGCAGTTCTCCATTTCATTTTTCTGTTTATCATGTCCTGTCACCTAAAAACAGCACCACTTATATTCATTGAAATTGCGTTAGCTGTCACTCAAAAATGTTCAGAGTGATTCTAAATTTTTGATATGGCTTTCCAAGAGACCTGGTTGTCTGCATCCACCACACTGAGATTAGGGAAACATCTGACCAGTGTAGTGTGGGATTGAATAATGTTTTTTTGGGGGGATACTTCATTGCTGATATTCCTGTTGTAGATGTAGATTCCTGTTGTCGTGGCAGTGCTGTTAATGTAGCATAAACTGCATGAGGGATGTGGCAAAATGGTTTAATATGTTCGATAAATGTGTGGCAACCTGGCTTATCTTGTGGTCAGATTGTCTATACTTCAATTTCAGTTAAAATTAGCATTATTTTCCCAAGATATAGTCTCAAACCTCCCTATGATAAGAAAAATCAAAAGTTAAATCCAAATATGTGTTACAGGCATATTACACAGAACACATGGATAGAATATAGCTGATTTAATTGTATTATTACCTAAGGTGTTATTCATGTTTTTAGAAAATAATAAGCATCTTCAGTAATATTCCTCTCATGCTATTAGTTTAATTGGAAATAAGCATAAAACATTTTTTAAACAAAAAAAAAAAATACTTAAACCAATGTGTGTCTTCTTATACAGTTCAGAAAACTGTAATTTCTTACTTTTTATCCTGTTTTGCTTATGTAGTTGTGTTGATAGACTCTGCTGTTCCCATTCTGTGTCCCTAATACATCAATTAATGTCAAACATTAAAGACAAAGAGGATAAAAATATCTATCTGGAAAACTTCGGTTGCTATTTTAGTGAATTCACATTTCACCTTGGCTTTGAAGCTATTTGAGAAGTTTTTTTTTAATCGTTTGCTATTCCTTATCTATTCATCTATACACCAAAGCTGTTTTCTTTCAATGTAAGGAAGTAAAAGGAAGGGAATTGAATAAAGTTACACAGAACATATGTATTGTAGATGAAAAAACGTTAATCAAAAATAAATACAATAAATGTACAGACTCCAACTTTAGTCGGCAATTTTCTACTTGCCCAAAGGCTCATTTCCTGTCTGGCCAGGTCACATGCTTCCTGCCAAGATATGGGTGAACAGGTGTCACCCTCCCGCACCTCTTTGCTCACTTCTATGCAAACACACATCCACACATTAGCACCTTTTCTCACCTCACCTCTCACCGTTTTCTTTTCTAAAAATATCTTTAAAACCAATTAGTGGGATTAATTTCACTTATAGTGAGTTAATTATTTTGTGATGGATTGTAGAAAGGAAGAGGCCGGAAAGAAAGGGAGGAGAGCAGGAACCCGAGTAGAGTCCTCAGGGGAAGAGCTAAACTTAGTCTCTCTTTTTAGTCTGTCACTCTAATGTTTGTTCTTCATCCAAATAATCTGTTTCTGTTGTTGTTTTTATGTGTCTATAATTCAGTCTTTTGGCTTTTTTTAAATTGAGCACTAAATTACATTTTAGTTACTGCTTCAATCCAATGAATTAGTCGTCCCTAAAAGGTCCAAAATTGTATTTTAACACAGGCTTTCTCTACTGGAAATCCATTGTTTGCAGAGTAATGATAGGTATTCAGGGGTTTCTACTTCTTTATGTCATTAGTTCATATACATATAATTTAAACAGGTCACACGTACGACCAATTTTTGAAGTAGGAGCATAAATCTGTTTTGGAGAAATTAATATGTTGACTGGATGTTAATAAGCCACGCCCTAAAACAACTGTTTGAGTCTGTTGGGTGTGGGTGAAATAAGATTATGCTTCTGCCCATTCCCTTTCAGATGTTGTGAAAAGAATGTGTTTATTTTTCAAAATGTGGGATTTCATGCTTTCCATGACCCTACACTATATCTGAATTCTTTTACAGTTCTTGGTAAATTAACAAATGTTTCAGATTATTGTTGTGTTGCATAGTACAGTTCTGCTTCATTTTTTAGGGGGGGCTGAAGCCCCATTGCATTATTTTTTTATTTCTTGCTTTCAGTATTATCTGAAATCATTTTATAACTTTGTTTTAGCTTGCATTGCCTTGATGGTGTGCACACATACCAACAATTGAAAGTATTTTCTGTTAACTTTTCTTTTGCTTGAGTTACCATGGTGGGGGATGATTTTCTGTCCTGAGGAGCAAAGGGGCGGCAGTGGACTAAGGAGGCTTAAATCTGGGTGCCAGCTCGTTAGGCCCCACCAAGTACCATTGAACTATAGGGGGGATTTGGATTCATTTAGTTTACATCTTTGCTTTAATTATTGTTGGCCATCTAGCTTTCCCCCATGTGTGTTTTGGTTTGATCAAATTACTATATTTATTACCCACATGTGTCATTGTGTTAGGTCAGTTTTCCTCAGTTAAGTTTGCTTTGTTTGTTAAGGTAAATTTTGAGTATTGTTAGATTCAGTAGTCCTCTTTCAATGCTGGCTGATTTATGCATTGATTTGGATTTTGTTCATTTTCGGTCCAATAAAGCCCAGATTTTTTTAAAATACCTACCGTGTCCCCTTTTGCCTTATTGATTGGTCCCAGACAGTTGTGATCACTTCCTGCCCACCCAGGGGACGGCTTGAAAGGTTGTGATATTTCGATATATTTACTATCCACTCGAATAGGGGTGGTAAATATGTTCCTTACTCAAATATTATTTGGACTGTGATATGTCGGTTTTAAATACACGGCCTACTGGCTGCATGTTAGAACAAAAACTGAAAGTGTGATTTGAGCTCAAATCATGGTCAAACAGATAATTCTGCACATATTTAGAACAATTCTCCACAACTTCTGTTCAAAATTTAAGAGTTTTCTTAACAAAAATCATTCAGCTCCAAGTCAAACATATTTCAGTTTATCAATCTTGACTAAAAACTTGTGAAACTCAACTAAAACTAATCTACTATGCACAAAGAAGAAGCAAAAATATGGTTGAAAACCATAACCTACGATGCAGTGATATAAAAGTTTAGCGCAGATTTTATCTTTGAAAACTGAGGCTTATCTTGAAGAAAAGATTTTCAAACCAATTCACAATGCAAGTCGAACAGGTGAATAAAACATTATTCGGCCAAATAACGTTTTATTAAATGGTTTGCTTAATCAGACATCAATAACCAGTAGTTAATTGATTCTTAACGTCTTTGAGTGAGCTAGCGGTTAGCAGAAATAAGGATTCCATTAAATTACTTTTGGTCATAATTTGGTAGTCAAAATGTAATGAGCAAATGGCAGAACACATAAATACTAACCTTACAGCGATTAAACTAACCTATCAGGGATTAAACCCTTAGTGAAATAAAGTTTGTTCTAAATTTATAACAGCTCAAAACATATTACTGTAGTATGGGGTACCATGAGGTCTATCTTGTTATCTTTGTCTTTACTCAACAGTAAACACATGAAATCATCAAAATCATCAAAGCCATTTTGTTTTTAGCTAGAAACTCCTGATGTACCAGACCTTGCACCTCTGTCAAAATCAGCTTTAGAACTTTTGTTTTCTCCAGCAGTTTGCATTTTAGCAAAGCAGGCTTACAGTAAAGGGGAGCTCCTTTAAGTGCCCCACACCAAGGGAAGCTCTTCTCCTCCACTCTGTTCATCTTTCTAAGTATCTAGGGGTTCCTGAAACTCAAAGAGGATTGTTGCAAACTGTCTGTTTTGCAGCAGTTTAATTCTGAAATGTCAACCATCATGACTTAGCCTCCTTAGGAGATCTGGGTCTCCGACCTGGCTTTCCATGATGGTTGGTGCCTCTTCTAATGTGAGTCTCCCAGGGTAGCTTCACGGAAAAAGGAGGTTCTTCTGTGTGCTGGTCTTTTTATGATTTCACACAGTGGGGGGTTAAAGCACACATCTGTGGGAGGTGTCCTGTGGAGTTAGCTGGGCTGTGGGGTTTGCAAAGCAGAGTCCAGAGCAGCACTGTTAGGCGAGATGAAACATGGGCATTTGTCCCTTGTGTCCAAAAAATTACTATGATGGTTTATGGCAAAACAGTTTTCCATTTTCTTGATACTGATAGAAAAAATTGTAGTGGTTGAATGATGGTGACCTGATTAGATCAATTTTTAGCAAAACACCCCTAAACCATGACAAACTCTATGCTGTGTAGTTGGTAGGAGAATTCTTACTGAAATGCCGATATGATTTACTCTAACATTTTCTATTCTGCCATCAAAATAAATAAACATTAGTTGAGAAAGTGTTTCATATGTATTATTTTTTATGATCATATTTGTTGACATTCTCTTCTGCAAATTTGTTTGGGCCTCATGTTTGTTTTTATTTTTCCCAGAGAAAGTGGAAATTTAGGTGCAAAAGCTTGCTTTTGGCCCCATGATGAAAATGGAGGGGTTCGGTCAGCCAATCACGTTGCAGCAGGACATATAGGTGTGATGAAAAGAGGAGCTGCCGATCCTATGGTCAAACCGAAATAAACATGGCAGTGCAGGAGGACACAAACATCTGTTTTGTTAGAATCGGCAAAAAAGAAAGAGTTGAAGTGTAAATTGAAGCCGTTGTAGTTTCTCATGGCATCGGATACTACTCCATTTGTTATCATGATTGGGTAAAGCCAAACATTGATAAGCATGCACTAGAAGTCACTTTGCCCAATCAGCTCAGGAGGTTCTGATGAGAAAATCTAAACATGAGAGCTGCAAATTATCAATCTGGCTTGTTAGGTCGTGCTAGCATTGGTTGTTAATACCCCCCCAAGTCTTCCTTAGACTACATTTGGTAGTCATGTTATCCTGTCTTTTAGGATAGCTGATATCATATTCCTTTGAGATTTCTTAAAATCTCTTGTCAGAGTCACCAGCTGCTACAGTCTTCTTCCTATGTGTTTGATAAAAAAAATTTTATTAGAGGTATATCCCACTTTTATTCCCAGAAAGTATATTTTTATTTGATTTTTCATAAATAGAATTTTTAATTGTTAATTGGATTTCTTGAAAATGGATGGTTAATAAGTGAGTAAAGACAACACAAAAAAATACTGGTGCTTAAAGTGAAAGCTCAGTATTTTGTCTCTTGGTGTCCTCATATACATGGAATCAATTCAGATTTGTTTCTGTTGGACTCTGAAGCTAATAGCTGGTCCAAAACCAAAGCAAATGTGCATCATTTTTTCTACCAACACTAAAACATTCCAACAAAATCTTTTTAGAGTAGAAATTGGTCATCTTGTTTTGCTCTTTCCCCCTCTGAAGCATGTTTTGATCCATGTACAGTAGCTTACAGATAGTTCTTTTTGAATGGCTCACGTTTCTTCTTAGAAAAGCCACAAGGAGAGTTGGCATCAGCTTGTCTTGCAACTACTTCTATATAGCACTTTGGAAAAGTTGCTGAACAAGCTTATGCCTTGCTGTGCAGTATGTTGCTAGCTCTTACACGAAGACAAAACAGACAAATGTTGCATAAACAAAGGTTGGACCTGAAATAATCTCTTCATGTATTTTGTCTATAGAGCAGGAAAAAGGTATTCCTCTGAGAAGCTAATTACGCCTTAAAAATACATACTTGCTCTTAGTCTGAGCAGTTGGATAGACTGAAACCAACTTATTGTTTAATTTTGCCTGTTCCTTCCTTTCTGTGTGGTGTTTTCCTCAATATACCAGTCATCGGTCTGCACAAGCACCTATAAGTCCAGAAACTGAAGAATATTTCTGGGAAATTGTCTCTACAGGGTAATAGAAACATGGCCACACACACACTCACACTATTCACCCACCCACACAGAGCACCGGAAAAAATTTCCCTTTCAAACTTCCACATGGCGTTCCAGTATTTCTGATTGTTTCAGCTGGAAACACCAAATGCCATTGGAAAACAATTTCCAAAATACCATTACTGCTCTACTTAAGAAGTACCTCTGAAAAACATTTCAAGCTGAGTCTGTTTCTTCAGTTAGCCTACTGCTTTAACAAAACCAACTTAGGACAAGTAGAGAGAAATAAAGTAGACTGAAACAAAAAGTTGTTTAAGACACAGACACAGACCTTCACAAAAAGGGGCAGATGTATGTGTGAGATGATGGAGCTGGTTGTAATGAAGAATAAATGTTTATAAAAAGTCTTGATGGTTTTGAAAGGAGGAATGTGTTAGACAAAGAGGCCTGTTCATAGCTTGGTATCTAATAGCACTATGACTCAGAAATACTGGCACATGTCTAAGTGTGTGTGTTTTACACAGACTTTGCAGACTAGCAGTAAATGAAAACTCACTTGTTTATTTAAAACAAAGCATACCACAAACATGTATCACATATTCCAAAAAATGAGATGAAAACTAATTTACTTTAACTTTGTAAAGAAGAACGAGAGACATTCAGAGCACATTGCACTGGTCCATGTGCTATGGTCCAATTTTATACTTTTGGGTATTTTCTAGGTGGGGCAGAAAAGTAAAATATCTTTGTTGATCACAGCATATCACTGAGCAACTCTTAGTGGCAAAACATGGCAATAGTAATCGTGCTCTGGGGAAGCTTATTTTCAGCATGGACATGAAAACTGTCAAATTGAATGGGAAAATTAAAGGAGCCAGTACCCTGTCTCATTTGTGCTGAAAGTTTAAGGCTGAGAATCATGTCAGACTTCAGTTAAAAATGTTCGAAACGCAAGTTGGAGAATAATGGGATTTGCAAATACTTTTATCTTAATTTCGACAATGCAGGCTGAAAACATATTTCTCTTAATTTATTGTATTTAAATGATGTAGAAACATCTAAAAAATAATACATGTTACAGAACTATGTTTAATACTATTTTATTTAGGCACAAATATTTAGAAGTTTTAATAAAGGGGGAAAATAGTTAACTTTCAATAAATCTATGCTAGCACAGTCACATAGATGCCTTGCAGCTGAAATCACAGACTTGTTAAACGTTCAAATCTAAATGCGCCTATATTGAGGACCTGCTCTGGTCCCTTGCGCATCAAAGATGCTGTCTGTTTATTGTGCATTTGGGTGTCACAATAAACCCAAATATTTATTTTTACCACTTACCACAAGAGAATGAACCTTGTCAGAGATGGTTGTCAGCGATCAGAAGAGCTGACTGGAAGCCAGTTTTAAGTAGTCGTTTGTGTAGTATACATTTTCTATCAGCTGAGCTTAAAAACAAGTTTGGAGAGCTACCTTAGGCTGTTGCCAACTGGATTTATTGTCTTGTTCAACTTTTTTCCCCCCAGAAAATTCAGTCATTAGATTACAATTATTAGACACCTTAAGAAAGAAATGCATTTCATATAAAGATCTGAAGATTTTGACACAAACATTATTGTTTTGTTTACCGGTTTACATAATGTAAGCATAATGATCGCATCATTACCTTTACTTTACATGCGAATATCTTCTTGTTTATCAGATGCCATTTTTTCGGGTCAATAACCCAGCCAGCTGTGAGATACCGATAGTCATCTGTGCTCTTAAAAGCTTTCAGATTGCTGATGTATGTATAAGTTGTGAAAAGAAAAAACCTGGAAGAATGTCAGGGACTTCATATGGATCGCATCCAATAACACTGATTTTCTCTGTGTTGTTTAAAATAACAGGGATTGAAATGTGAATGATCCTTTTTAGTCAGAGCAGAAGCTAAGCTAAGTGTTCTTTACTCAATATGGTGGTGGTAAGGTAGAATACTTCATGATGTCACACTTTTGAAACACATCTATTGGGTAGAAAACTTAGGGATACTTACCATGCTCAAATTTTCAGGGTCAAATTCTGAAGAAAAGCTCAAAAGAATACTAAAATTGCTAGAACCACTAACCACTGTCTAATTAGATCATTTTAAAGATGAAATAAGATGTGAAAACAAGCGATTTCACTAAGGATTTTTTTACTCATACTTGAGTAATTTCTTGGATGACTACTTTATATTTTTACTTGATTAAAAAATGTAAATGTAGTACTCTTTCTGGAGTAAAATTCTGCATTAATCGACAGACTTCTGGGATTGATTTAGATCAAAGCATTCTCATGCACCAAATTTTTCTAGTCAGAATCTAGACCAAAAACTAGGTTGAGAATCTGGTACAAGAATGAGAAATTGGTGTTCATACATACTCTTCATCCAATCTAGGGGAGCATGAGTTAATTTGCAAATAAGAAAAGGAATACAATATGATGTCAAGATTTGAAAAAACCGTTGAGAAATAAAACAAAAGACCCATAAAGCCTGAAAACTCCAAAACACATAAGCTGAAGAGAGGAAGGGAGACAAATGCAGACCTCATTGATCAAAAAATGATTCCTCAAATATTCTAAAACCTGTAACACAAGTTGTAAAATAACTAGTAGAGGTATTCTTTTACAGTCATTGTATATAAATCCTGTTTTTGTTTATGTGTCATAAGGTGACAGTATGAAAATATAACCTTCAGAGAATATATTTATCCTGTGAAATTTCATTACATAAAAAATACTCTATGATTTGTTTCTAAATAGACTGCATACCCAGTGGGAGTGGTCAGTTTGGTATCACAGCTGATGCTGTGTGAAAACTGAAAAATAGAGCAGAAAGAGTTAAAGAGAGCAAGAAAAGGAAAGGAAAGTTGGAAGTGCAAGGGAAGGAGAGAGATGATGTTACTGGAGCGCTTCAGGATGACTCATCCATAAGCTAGTGATGCCTCACAGAAAAATACACTCTCACTAGTACACACTAAAACACACAAAGTCCTGTATCCTCAGACACATATTCACTGCACACAAATATTTAGTCACAGGCCAGATCACATATCCAAACGTGCGTTGGTATGAACACCAGTACACCAGTGATCCATCAGTCTGATACTGATTCAGAGAGACATGCGTGTTGGTTCAGCAGCTCGTTTCTAATGAGCCAAAATGGCCGCTACCGAAGCGGAGTTTCCAGGGCAGAGCGGGAAACGGCCCCTGGGGCAGAGAAACTGGGCGAGAGGAAAGGATCAGAGGGGCTGGATTTAAATGGAGCTCATTAGCTCATGGTAGCCATGAGAGGTCCCTGCGCAAAAAAAAAGAAACGCACACACTCAGGCTCAAATGGATTTATGCACTTAAGTTCTTATAGAAGAAACAAAGTATATTAGATAGGAAGAATACGATAGTAAAAGAGGATGAAAATGAAATATAATCTAGTGTTAAAGAGAATGACTGGCAAGGTAGTGACTCCTGCAGATGGTAGAGGCTTGCTTGTGTATGTGATTTTTTTTTACCCCCTCCCCAACCTTCCCTGCTTGGCCACCCACTCAACATATGTCTTCCTCTGCTCGCTTTCCTTCAATTCTCCAATGTTCCCAATCCCTGTGTAATCTATAAATTAATGTCAGTCTTTTACTATTGACAGAGCTAGAAGTGGGTGGTACTCATGCCTTTCTTTTTCTCCTGTCACTGACTGAAGTGAAGCATTTTGTGCTTTAGCTTTCTGATGTATTTATATCCATAAACTCACTCATACACACACTGGGCCTTTTTTCACTTGGCAGCCAAACTCTCATCAAAAGGCTGTTTGATTTCTTCTTCTGCTGCCCAGGCCCCACATGTCCCAGTAGGCTGGGGGTATTAAAGAGCAGGGAGGGGCTGTGCTGGAAGCCTAGCATCTAAGCCTCAGAATAATGAATCTGCAGAAAAAAAAGAAATGAAATAAAACAATTTACTAGATGCTTTGTATCTGTTTGACAAATTATTTGCAAACAGATACTCTTTGTAATATTTTTTTGCTGAATATTTATTTGTTGTTTATTGTAGAAACCCCCCTTTTTTCCAACCTTGTCGTGGAAAATTTCCCATTTTTCATGCTAAAACCCCAAAGTGCAAAGGATTTTATAAAGAGTTTTTGGACAGACTAACACAAAGTAGTGACATTGTTGGGTGGATGGAAAATACATAGTCTTTCAATATTTTTCCAGATAAAATGTTATTAGTTTGATAAATCACTCTGCTAAGCTGCTTAGATATGCTCTGCATAAAACAACTTAATCATAACCAAATGTTTTTGACCAAGATTTTTACAGATTTGACGAGGAATACATATATGAACAAAAAAATGTAAGTCCTGCCACAGACCCTGTGGATGGTTTTTCATTTTCAGGTGTTTGGTCATATTGTGATGGATTTCAGCTGGGCCGTACTCTTTCCATTTTCAGATGATTAACTGAATACTGCTCTGGGTGATGACCAAGCTTAAGAATAGTTTTTTGACCTAATCTGCTTAAAACCTCTATACAACGTTAACATTGATCTTTTTGGTGAGGTCCTTGGTCTTTATGATACTGTTGTTAACTATTATCACAGAATATCTAAATTTAAAGTGAGATTTAATTAATAAAGAGGTGAGAGCCAATAATGAGGGCGAAAGGGTGGACTGGACTTTATTATTATGTATTAGTCTTAAGAGGTATGCACAGAAGCCTTCTTTTGAGATTATAAAAACAAATCTGCCTTTTACTTTGACTTTCTACAATATTTTGTGTTTGCAGTCTGTTACATGAAAATGTTTTCCTGTTTGTGGTCCAGACTAAAAAAAAAATCCCAAAACAATTTGAAATTGTATAAAAACATTTGCGCTGTCCATCTTAGTTTTCTAAAGTCTGAACATGTAATGTGTTTAATCTGAATTTGATTTATCTTCAAAGAACCTTTAAGGATATATTTAGAAATACTGTATCATGTGAAGCTTTAAAAATAGTTTAAAAACTGGCATCGTTTCTTCTACTTATATGGATTAAAAAGTGCACCATTAAGGTATGCAGTAAATATTTTAAGAAAATGAAAAAGCTATAGAGGCTTAATAGATAGGTTTTAATGGTTTAACAGATTTGTAAATGTTTTAATGAGAACCGCTTTGGTCCACAGTAAAGGCTCCTCACTGCCTGCCTTTACTCTGCTGTTTGTAGTCCACAATGTTCTATTTCATCAGTATCCAATGTAGCACATTTGCTACATAAACAGCTACTAGCTGGTCTTGGATGCCTCAAACAAATGATAAGCAGCTGTCTAAAGCTCACACATATTTTAGCAATCAGTTGATCAGTCCAAGATGGCAAAGCTTTCTAAAAAAAACACGAGCTGGTGAATATACTAGATTTGGCAATCGTCGTTTGCATAGTGAACAAAAGAATTATTGAAGTGTTGAAATAAATGTTAAAAAGCAACTGATGACTTCAATTTTTTTTGTTAAACTAGGAAAAACAGTACAATAATTTTACCTGCAGAAAACATGTGATTAGATGGAAACATTGAACGAGAAAATTATTGATTTTAAGATAAAAATAAAAATCGTTGACAAAATATCTGACATACTGACAGCTCACAGCTTAGCTTTAGTTTCAAACAGAAACCCCAGCTGCAAACTGAGCAGTCAGCCTAGTTAATAGAGCGGCTACTACCAGCTTGTTGTACATCTAGACCAGGCATGTCCAACCTCGGTCCTGGAGGGCCGCTGTCCTGCAGGTTTTAGAGGTTTCCCTGTTTCAGCACAGCTGAT
>JAUZNJ010029466.1:0-15409 GCA_034780135.1 Jordanella pulchra | reverse complement strand
ATGGCATGGTTTCAAGGAGCCATCAAGTAAAGTAAAAAAAAAAAATCTCAATGTGTTTCAATATGCAATGATGTCGCCTATTTATCTGGCAATCATCAGAGGTGTAAAGTGTGAACAACGCAGCCAAACTTGCACATCCCTGGAGAGACCTGACATCGGTGGGAAAAGCAGATGCTGACAGAACATTACCCATCTGGACTCAGTCAGGAAAGCGTCATGCCGGTGAATCAAAAACGGCTATGTTCCCCTTTGGATAATTCTTTTGCAAAGATGTCCACTTGCATAGAGTTAAATGCAGATGTGGAAAAAAAAGAAAAAGATTTTTCTTACCTATGAATAAAGTTCATTGAAGTGTTTTGTAGTTACAGGTAACAGGATGGTCTTTGTCCCTGCTTGTTAGCAGGCTGATCTGGATTCAGTTTTTCCTGAGTTGAAATGACAAGATGATGAAATAAAACCTTCTCTAGGGCTTTCAGTCATGCACACTGCATGTCTGTGGGACTAAACTCCTTAGCCTCTAGGCACATGATGCCTTCCACGGTAAGGCAAGGCAAGGCAAGGCAAGTTTATTCATATAGCACAATTCTGTATGGAGACAATTCAAAGCGCTTCATGTGAATTAAACAATAAAAAATAAGGAATAAAATAAAAGCAGAATAAAAAAGTAAAGATAAAAACATGATAAAAGCAGGTAGTAAAACAAATAAAACAGTATGACCACAAACTGAAACTAATAATGTCCTCAGTTAACCTTCCTGGTGTTGACAGCCTGTGGATGGCTAAAATCATCATATAAATGGATTTTTTGGAGGTTAATTGTCTTGCACAGACCCATTGTCAAAATATGCAGAACCAAAGTCTGTGTTTTTCTAGTGATCATAATGGTCACCAGAAAACAATGATATTTATTTTAGAAACAATATTTCTAGAACATTTTTTAGTGTGTCTTCAAGAATAAAAGTATCAGAGTGGAAAGGCTTTTACCTTCTTTTTTAACTAATCTTTTAACTAAAATAGTGAATTCATCTTAGAGAATGTCTCACTGTAAAAACAAAACAGAAAGATTAGACTACATTAGATGCTATTATTCAGAGCATGATGATTGATATAGACACTCTTGGAGTGAAATTCAGGTTGCACACAGTGGTGTACCTCATATGACCACACTTTGCATTGAAAAAAGATTATTGGAGTGCAGAAATCCTGATTACTAAAGGTTAATGAGATGGGTGTGAATTAGTCTATAGCTTTCATAATGGGTTCACTGTTTCAATAAGTTAAAACAGGGCATTTTGTCACGCTGTCATACAATCAACTATATTTTCTCATTACTGATGATGGGAGAATTAGAACTCTGTAAAATTTGAAAAAAAGGGTGCCTCATATTCCCTCTGCCTGTATTTTACTTGCTATCCTCAAGCCAACGCAAGACAAGGCAGGATTATTTCTATAGCACAATTTAGTACACGGACAATTCAAAGTGGTTTACATGAAATAGACAACAGAATAGAAGAAAAATAAAAGCAGAGTAAAAGTAATTAAAGATTAAAAACATGCATAAAACAGATAAAACATTTGGACCACAACCTCAAACTAAAAATACCTCAGTTAACAGTTTACCTTCAACAGTCAAAGGCAGTTTTTAACGTTGACTTAAATGAACTCAGGCTTTCAGCTCTTTTACAGTCTTCTGGGAGTTTGTTCCAGAAAAGTGGAGCATAGGAACTAAATGCTGCAAAATCAGAAAGTTGCATATTGAGGACTGGATGTGGGCAGACTCAAGTTTGTTCACAATAAAAAGAGGCTGTGAGGGAAAGTCAAAATGCTATAAATATAAACAGAAAGAGAAAGTATTTGGTGACTCCTGAGTTCTCTCTGACATCTAACTGCAAGACAAACTCCCAGACAGGCTCCCACCCACAGTCAGAGCAAGATTTATCAGTAATGTCAATACAGCTGGTACTACACAATGGTAAATACATGCTGAAGGTCCAGCAGTCAAAGTAGTTGTTAGAAGAAATGTACATTTTTTTACAGATATGGTTGAGGCCTTTGCACATTTGGAAGACCAATTAATATTAGTTCCAGGAAGTGGTAGTAATATTTAATGGCATCATGACTTTGAGGTGTTTGGTTACAGTTTTCATTTGGATTTATGTTTATTATTGTTTGTCTGATTGCTTAGGTCTTGCCATATTCTGTCATTATTTTTGCCATTTGGATTTTAGCATATATTTCTCTTTCATTCTCCCTTGTTTGTTAGATTCTGTTCGTGTTTGTATCTCTCTACTCCTGATTTGTTATTCATTAATTCACTTTTACTTGGAGTCTCATGCTAGTATTCCTTGGTTAGATTATGTCCTTGTAGTTCTGTTTAACCCCAATTATGTTTTTACTTCACTCTCATCCACAGCCAGCCTAATCAGCCTCATTCATTCCACCTGCTCATGGTAATCAGTTTTCTTCTGCAGCATGCCATACTTATTTTGGTTAATTTCATTCACTCCTCAGGGGTGAATATAGTTTGCCAGGGCATGCCTGTCCAGCTGATATTTAACCAAGCTGCAAGTTTTCATTCTTCATCTATTTAAAACTCTCCTACTCACAAAGCCGGTCTCTGCCTGTCAGCATTCAGGACATCGCCAAGAACTACATCTTAACAACCTTTTGGACTCCAAGGCTGTATAGATTTGGAGTTTTACTTTTAGGAAAATGTTTTGTATTTTCTAGAGGTTAATAAGATACAGTTTATTAGTGACTGTTGTAATTTTGGCAGTCATTGTTAATAATGGTGTGTAAAACACAAAGTGTTGTTAACATACCCTTAGTAACTCTCGCTAACATTTCTAAGCTATCACACAGAACAAAGGAGTTACGAATGTGGTTACAGTCATGTATTGTAGAAAGATTATTTCCAAACAGAGCAAATAAACTGAGACAAAAACCCCATCCCAAATTAAATGTTCATTTTTGCACCAGATTACAATCTACGATTTCTGTATTAAACAGTGGAGCACAAGCTGGACTGGTTTATCCATGTTTGTGTGCAGCCGTTTAACAGTTACAGTTGAAATCACATATGTACACATAAACTCTTTGTTGAGCCCGATTACCATAAAATAAGACCTAACTTTTCCTGTAAAGATCAGATAAGACCACCAACTTTTCTCTGGGATAAATGCCCGAATAATGAGAGATAATATTGTTGGAGTCATTAGGAATTTTACACTGATAATCTTAATATTTGAAAGAATTCCCTTTAAATTGTACGACATGGAAAGGATTCGAGATTTTTTTCAATAAGCTTCTCCCAACAGTTTATTGTGACCTTGACCTATTTCTACTGACAAAACTGATGTAACAGAGTCAGGTTTGTTTTTCCTCATGATTCTATCCTATTTGTGAAAAGCACCAATGCACCAACGCCTCCTGGAACAGCAGATGTTTTACACATATTTCATGGTTGGACTGCTGTTCTCTGGCTGGCAGACTTCTATTGCTTTCCACCAAATGTAACAGTAGTCATTATTTATTAACATCTCAATGTAAGTTTAATTTGACAGAGGAATGTGGCTTTAAAATTTAGGTTTTTTTCTACCTGTATGAATTTACAAACTAACTTTTTATATTTTTCATAAAGTAAAGTAATGGCTTCTTCCTGGCTGATTGGTCTTGCAGTCCATGTCTATGAAGGAATCGATTCGTATTGAATAATAATATTCTCTTAGAGTCATCAGCCAGCCTCTTCTTAAGGTGTTCTACTTTCATTCTGCTCATTCCCTGAAACACACTCATCTCAGCGACACAGAACCCGTCTCCTTTAATGGCATCATGCCAGGACATTTCCATGCTGTTATTACTTGCATATTATTCATGAAACATTTTTTTCCTGATAGATCTGCTGATTTCTATTTCCATTTTACCACGATGTCACTCAAGGAAGTAATGTGTTTGAGGTATTGGCTTAAAATACATCCCGAGGTGTGCCTTACATTCAGGTTCATGAAGCTCATAAAGACATAAAATCCTCATCTAAATTCCTAAATTGTGTAAAAGCGTGTTAGTGTGGTTTAACTGCTTCAAAAATGTTCACTAATATCAGAGAAGCAGCTGCACGTAGGGACTGGTAGATGTCATCACATCACAGTCTTTCTCTCCATTTCCTTCCACCTCATATAACACCTATTTATTTCTACCACTGCAGAGGTCTTTTATTATTTATCTGCTTCCTCTGTCATTTGGGTTGTAAAAATCTCCCTTTCTCCTTTCTTGTCTCCTCTGCTCTGCTGTCCTCTGCTCCCTTCCACTCCCCCGATGGCCAGAGGGCACAATTGCACAACCAGAAAGCCAATCAAGGAGCTTATTAAACATGACACTCCCTGAGCACACTCAATATAGACGAAGGACACACGCTCTAAGGTCTTTGTGCCAATTAGGAAAATCAGATCAATCACAAAAGTCAATGTGAACCCTTTCTGCCGCACATTATCTCCTCGAGTCACTAAGCTGCCTCACCTCGCTTTGAAAAATGCATCCCAGCCCCACGCACCAGCAGCGCCTGTTGCACACAATAACGCGCAGCTTGTCTCAAAATAAACAGGGAAGAGACAGTTGGCGTCGACACACATGCATGCGCTCGCACTGCACTCCCGAAAGCTATTCATCACAATTTGGTGGCAGCATTAGACACTGAGGGACAATAACACCCTGTCTAGAATTCAAGACACAAAAAGTTTCACATTTCTCTGCTCATGGCACACATGCTCATGTGTTAACAGCCCTGCTGAGCTGTTGTTGATCTTTTTAATTTCCCTTTCAAGGACAGTTAATTTGAAAAATGTGTTCTAAAAAATCTTTTTTACATTTTTCTTGCTTCTAGATAAGGACAAAACCTCTACTTTAAACATACATTTGAATATTTTTGGAATGGTTTAACATGTTTCCAATAGATATTATCCTCTAAAAGTTGTGATTCCTTTTGTTCACAGTGTAGCAGAAACTCTAAGCTCTAGATGTAAATCTCAGCTAGTTTGGCACATTTTGCAATTTAATCTTTAGTAGATTATTTTTCTAAAAGAGCTCAAGCTCAGTCAGGCTGCATTGAGAACATTTATGAAAATTAATTTTCAAGCCAATCAACAGATTCTCATTTAAATTCAGTTTTGGAATTTGATTTAAACAAGAATTAACCTTGATCACAACAAACCCTTGCGATCTCAAAAAAGATTTATATTCTATTAAAATAATTCCTGCAGCATGATGCTGCCACCACCTTGCTTCACCAAGTGTTGAGTGTGATATTCAGTGTTTGTTTTTCCTTCACATATAGTGTTGCATGTCAACCAAATGTTGTCCACTATGACTAAAAAACCTCCATCCAGATGTTTGGTTTGTTCCCTTCTTGGCTCATTGCAACTTACAAGCTAAACTTATGAGCTCTTATGTTTACAGCAAGCTAATTCGTAGGATAATGAAAGTTTTGTTTCGCACTAACACAATTAAAATGCAGAAAAGAGCCAGGCTCTATCTAAAAAGATGTTTTTCAAACAACCTAATGTGGAAAATTCAAATTACCTTAGCAGAATATGACCCATACTGAATCTGAGAGCACTTTTAATTAAAGCAATTAAGTTAATTAAAAGTCACCCCCTGAAATTAGCACATTTTTCTCATGCTTATAGAGAGTACTGGATCATCCACTAAAATCCCCTTAAAAAATCCTATTTATGGGTTTGAGTCCCTGTAAATGTGGAGCATCATGGTAAAGATATGTATATAGAGTGAAATAGGAGTTAAGCTCCTTCGCCCCACTGATAACCTCTCTTCACTAGCCTCTCAAGTCCCTGATGTAGTGCTATGCAGAAAAAAGGACATTTTAAGGTTGTGTCAAAAGCTTGTTGAGACATAGTAATAGGGCTGCTCATCTGGTGATGATGAAAAAGAGAGATCTGCTCAAAAGATCTAATTTCACAGTCAGAGCTTGGAATGCTGCAGGCACAGAAAGTAGATTAATGCAGCATAGATTGCTAAAGAGCACCAGCTCCCCCTACAGGCGAGTTTGGGGTGGGAAACATTGCCAGGAAAGGTTTGTGGGATCTAAAGACGCTTTTAAATCAGGCTCACTAATTATTAACCACTGTCCTAATGTTCTTCATGGCTGTTTATTTTAAAGTATCCTCAATCAACACTATCTTGTTGTTCTGTTTTATTTAATAAAATCCCAGGCTTTTTTCATTTTTTTATAAATGTTACTCAGAATCTTGCATGATTTTGTTTGTTTTTCGATTTATGCAAAAATACTGAAACATTTTTAATGCAGGTTCTGTTAAACTGAGTAGATTGCTGCAACCCCTTCTTTATTTGTGACATACAGAGTGAAGTGATTTAGATAGTGAGATGGAGTGAAATCAATACTATTCACATCTTGTTTTCAATGATTAAACTTATTTACATGTTCTGTCTGAACTCTACTTTTTTGTTATTGTGTTTAATGAAGGTCTTAGTGATTATTGTGCCATTTCTGTTTTAAAACAATGACGGTAGCTACAGAGAACTGTTGAGACTTCAGTTTTCTCCTGGATTATAATTCTGTAGAACTAACAAATAAGGTTTTTCCTACCATAGGATGCCACAGCCAAACAGGAATGTTTACCACTTCTACAAATCATCCCTGGTAAAAAAGTAACAACTAACAAGAAACTGCAAAGATAATGTTTTGTCAAGTAAACCAGTCATGAGGGTCCATTTTTAACTAGGCTATACATTAGATATTATTTAATCCATCATTGATAAAAGAAATAATTTTACTGTTTTACTCTAATATGTTTTCACATTATTACAAAGCTGAAAAATGATTTAAAAAAATCTGGAATACTTCAAAGTAGTTTAATGGCTCGGAGGAGTAGCGTAGCAACCTCTTGGACACATCAGCTCATTCAGTGTGGGGGTTTTGTTTGTTTGTTTTTTTCATGTTTTAGTTGGTTTTCCACAGTTTCTTTGGCTCACACAGACAAAAAGCTCTCACCCAATTATACCAAATCACTTTAAGCTGGTTGCTTTAGTATTACACTATTACAAAAAACACATCAACTCAATTAAGTCTATCAAAATCTTAACAACTATATATTTATAAAAATATTAGTTTGTGGCTACTGATTCTTTAAAAAAAAGTTGCCAAACTCTGAGCACCATTTTCTTTAGAATATGCTGATCCCTTTTAATAATTTTGTCACTTCTTCCTCATTCTGTTGGCCTCCGTGTTCTTCTCAGTTTCTTCCACTATATCTTACTACTGACAACTGAATGCAAATTTGTGTGGAACTGTCTCAGTGGGATTGATTACACAGATAGCATCCAGTCAAGGTATCACACTGAAGTTCACTCAGTCTCTGAGAGCGACCAACTCTTCGAACAAACGTTTGTAGATGCAGTCTGTATTCTTAAGTGATTTTAACCATTAGTCTGGAGAAATTCAACCAGAGAAATGATCATAAAACATATTATGTTTTAGAATTGATATAAAATGATAGAAAAGCACTGCATAGATAAAGACTAAACCAAGTGCAATGTAATTCGATGCAGTTTGTTTTATCAGTTAATTGGTTTTGTGGGAACATTTATAAATTTAACAATGATTGAATCATGAGTCCACTCTGGTACTTTTTTGTGGGTCAAAATTTAAAAGGTTTTGGAAGTTCTGCTTTGTGGCCTCGAAAGTGACAATGCTTGAAATCCAAGATTATGGGTGGCAACCCCGTATGTTCTCAGAGTTGGAGGACTTATCAAATGATAGCAATATTATGTTTATCATTTCAATTTTGAGTAGCATAATCCAATAGTTTTTTAACAATTTGCTCCTTGATCAGTGCTCAGAAGTTTTTGAAATCCTTGAATTTGCAGGAAATGTTCTTTAACCAACTTGTAACACTCCTTTTGGATCAGGATAAGTAAAAAATAAATAAATAAAAGAAATTATTGTTTAAACCATGATGTGCTATTCTAGTTTTCTTCCAGATTATAATTCACCTTTGAATTTCTGTGGACATTCATATTTGTTGTAATATCCTTTTTTATCCACCAGATGACACAGTTACGCCAGAAATATGTATTATTCAGTGTCTGCACTGTGCAATCTTTAAACTCTAATGCATCCACATTGAAAATTAAATAAGGTAAATCGGGGCATCTTTTTAGTTACATATTAGGAACACGTCGCTCTGTTAAATCTTATGTGGATTAAAAACAATGTCTTCTTAGAAATAAGAAAGAAAGAAAAATACAATAATTTATTTGCTCATAAATGAAAAGGTTCCACTGCTACAAAGATAAATGTCAAACTTTTACATTTTACATATCCACAAACATGTGTTTCTTTCAATAAAGGTTTCTTCATGGGAGCTTGGCAGGTATCAGGAACGGACTTGTTTTGCCAGGTGTGGTAACGCCAAACATGAAGAAGGACAACAGGATGAACCAGCTTCTCTGAGCAGACAGCCAGCCTGTCAAATAAGATAGGAAAGCAAATTAGATTAGTTGAAAATCCAAACAAAGTTATGATTTCATTAGATCACAGACACGAGCTGAACTCTGACGTTGTCTTACCATTCAAGCAAGGTCCAGCTTCTTCTGCGTTTCCCACAGTTTGTCCTGCAGCCGCTTCTTCCTCCAGTCCAAAAACTTCCTCCTCATTCTGTTGGCCTGCCAGCCCGACAGGAAACCCACAGCAAAGGAAACCACCACGGCCACCTGCAAAGTCCTCTCCGAGACGTCTCCCATGTTAACCTCCTCCGGTAGTAGTGTGTTTGCGTAAGCCCTTGGACGCCGGAAATAAGCGGTGTCTGCTCGTCCCTTTTCAAAATAATGTTCAACCTTTCTGTTTGGCTTTACCTAAACCCTCGAAACTAAATAAGAAAAAAAAATCTACATCATCTATAAGAAAATAGCAAGTCAGCACGAAATTGAAAGATGAATACAAATTCCCCCCCGCAGACAAACACTGTTTAACTCTGTATGAGGCTAATTTACGTATAAATCTAGAGGTTTTTTAACGACCTCATAGAGAACAATAGTAACTAAACCAGGCAAAGAAAAAAAGTCATAATTTAAAGAATTAATCTTATTTTTTCTCAAACGAACAGCCAATGATGTAAAAGTTGAAAGTGTCAGCTAATATTGTAACATGTGCAGATCCTCCAGGTGATAGATGTAAACAATTTCGTGGTTTTGATTTCTTCTGCGGAGTAGTGGTTTAAGCATGTGAGCTAAATGTGGGAGAATGGACGGTGTATTGAACCCCAGATATATCATGCATGTCATCTGGCATAGAAACTGTCGAATATCTGCATAAAAGTTTGACTTTAAAGTGTAAATCACTTTTACAAATGACTTAAGAGGTTAACCATACATATTTGATGTTGATAAAAAAAAGGCCAATTGTTAGGCAAATTGTTAGGAATCATATAACCCAATCTTTTGGTCACATCTACAGTATACTAATCTCAGTGTGAAACGTCTTCTAGAAACTGCACGTCCAGTTGCCTAAACTGAACTTTCCAATCTTGCCCTGGATGGCTGAGAATCTTCAAGGATATGGTCATTGGGATAATTGTCGGGAAAAATTCATAGATGGATGCAGCATTTAAAGAGAAGACCTGTTTATGGCTTGACCTTATGGCAGTCCCTTTGCATCTTAATGAGCGATTTTTCTAATCCCCTAAACACATGCAATAGTCTATAAAAGGCCCACAAACCAACAATAGGATGATTCCTAAGTTTGGAACCCAGGATCCAATTGTTTCACAATACATGTGCTTGGAAATTCAGGATTTATTGGCAAAGTATGCAGTACAAACATATAAATACAAATAACCAGTACGGTATAACAAGCTTAAAAATGATGTTTAATCAAAAGTTTGTCATAAGTTCCTAAAAAAAAATGCTACATCCTTTATTTCTTTTTACAATGTTATGATCAATTGTTCCTTTAGTTGAGGCATTCATAATCAGAATGGCATGAAAATGAGGTATTGTGAAAACAAAATGGCCTCCTGTCTAAAGGCAAAATCAGATAGTAATAAAAACACTGTGTTGCTGTGATAGCACCAATTTTAATGAGTGAAATATTTTCAAAAGTAACCTTATAAAGGCAGCTTTTCTTGAAAAAAAAAACAACTAAACTATTCTGTTATAAAGCAGTTTGTGTGTTAAAATGTCCCCAAACTATTTCTTTTTCTCACAACAGAACCCAGATAACGTGCCAGCAGCTTTTCGCTGACAGATGATTTCAAGATCGAGAATCTAAACATGTTTTTCACTGCTACAAACCAGTGTAGTTTAAAAGAAATGCATTAAAAAAGTGGCAGAAGAACTAAGCAGTACCACTGAGTTTAGGCATAATTATGAGGTAAAACACCATAATAGATTCCTGCATATGTGGACCTTTAGCTAATAACTCTGTGGTCACAATTGTTGTCTGCGTAGTATAATGCTCCAGATACTTCACATTAGTTGATGTCTGTATGCTGCAAAACTATTTACAATTTAAAGCCACTCCAATTTTAAGTAAACAAAGTTGCAAATACTCCCTGTAAGTACACAAAAACTTTTCAGTCTTTTAACAATAGGTGATTCAGACACAGATAAAGCACCAAAGTCTCTACTCCATCTCGTTTTCAGGACACTAATGTGGTTTTTTTCTTCTTTTTTTTTCAGCCTGAGCCTTTAGTTCTGTTACAGGAAATTACAAGCGATTCTGTTTGAGCCTGTCGATGTGGTAACAGAGTTTGAGCGCAGGTCCCAGCTTCAGTCCCAAGTACTTCATCATCATCTCACTTTTTAGCAACAACAGTGCATCTCCATCTATTTCCTGAAACATAACACAGTCCCTTATGAGTATCAATTGTAAAATGAACCTTGATTATAGGTAGAAACAACATACATACCAGACACAGAATGAATGGTTCTTTAATGCATCAAAGGGGCTAATCATAATTTCTGGAGTGAGGTTTAAAAGGTTATTAGGAACTTCAAAACCATCTTCACACTGATCTCTAAAATGTTAGTGCAGTTTGTGGGAAGGATATCTTAATGCTTTAAAAAAAGTTGTTACATTTGCTATTGTCTTCAGTTTTACACTGAAGATGATCACTATTTTCACAGGAAATAGAAGTAGAACACAGTTTACCACCAATGACCTTCCTGTATGAAACAGAGGAAGGTCTGACACAGAAGCAGCTACAGATTAAATACCTACCAGTTGAGTAAGTCAGCTTTTAACTCCAAGTAAAAGTGTTAAAGTGCTATTTTGCTTTTGATGTTACTTTACCTTTATATCTGACCAAAAATACTTTACATGTTACATACTTAGTCTGGGGATTCACACAGGAAGATTATTACAAGCACACTGCCCTCCGCCTCCATTTCCTGTGTGAATAATATTTTACAGTGTGGAAACACCGTCTAATGCAAAGGAAACAAATGTTTAAAGATTTATAAAATAAGCCTTCCCAAATGGATGTTTTAGAGTTTTAAGTTATCTTGAGAGGATCTTTGTAACTCTAGGATTAACCATCACCCTCATGCCTGGAACCAGTTCATCTGGATTTATAATAACTGAAGTTGTTTGGAGGGTTAATTAGTGGCACTAAGAAATGAACTGCTTATAACTTTCTAACAGAAGATCACATCAAAAGTTCTTCGCTATCGTACTGGATAAACTGAACTTTTATGATTACTGATTATAGGCATACCCCAAACCCACTGTGAATGATCAAATATAGAGGCTTCCTCCTCTAAATAAAATATTACTACACCAGTAAGCTTGAAAATAAAGGTCTGGACTGACGTGTTTCCGGAAGGCCTCAGCATGGGGTGCCAGGGCTTGAGGGTCAGCTTCTTTGATGAACCACACTACGTCCTCCACACCCCAGTTAGACGGGTCCTTCCCAGGTAGACGCTTGCCCTGTCCAGTATCTGGCAGAGGGCTGAGGGCTGTGAAACACAGCAAACACAAAAGAAGAAAAATGATGGGCTTAAACTTATTTAACAACTTTTTTAAAAAAAAAATAATTGCATTATCCTGGTTCTGCTTGATAAGAGTTGGGATTGAAGTTAGTAGACAGTTTATTCTGTAATCTTAAGGTTTAATTCGTTACACTAATCTATTCTCACCCTGTTTGAAAAAAAAATACTTGAAACGTTTTAGATGTACAACAGATGTTACATTATACCCTGTGATAATTTATTTTTCCTAAACCATTTTTGTCTTGTTAACCAGAATTACACAGAAAGAAACTTGAAATAAAGTTTGTTTGAGACTTTGTGGCCACAGGATGTTGTCATGTTTCACTCAATGAGTCAGCCAGTGATCTTGTTGGAGTATGAGTTCCTGATTAAATTTTTTTTTTATTGTTGTTTATCTGAGAGTTGCCTCTCCCTCATTTTATATGATAGATATCTAGTATCGTTTAACTTTCCAGCCAATATCTCCAAAAAAAAAAACACAGTGCACTTACCATGAAAAAATGTCAAATTTAAAACAATGCGATTTTCCTTTTAAATGTCTAATAAGAATATGAAAATCTAAAATGTAAAAAAATGAAAGTAAGCTACTTTCAGTGCAAGTGACAGACATGGAGGAGTCAGGAAGGAAATTAAAGGGGAGGGTGTGATATACCCTGATTTAGTTCACTTCATGAGCTAGACAGAAGTGAAAGAGGCATCTAGTTTGACTAAGGGAATAAAGAAAAACAAAGAGAGTTTCACATGTACAAACTGGAGTTGGTTCTGTTGTGCATTTATGTTTTTGAAATAGAAAATAAATGTTAAAGGCATAGAGCAACGTTGCCATATAAGTCAAAATAGCAACAAAGTTACCCGTTTAACAACCTCAGTTAATGAATTATAAATGCTCAACAATTTGTTACGGTTGTCTAATATTTTGTTACTGCTGTTTGACATAATAACATGTTTACAGCCGAATGAATAGGTGGAACTATAACTTTTTTTTAGGCCTTCATAACAGCAGTCTAAAAGCAATGTTGAAATATTACTTTGAATGGCTATGAATGGCTATAAACACACTAACAGCCTAAACTGTCTTACCATTTGTATTTCCGTCCTGGAAACTCGCTGGGCTGGAAACTTGTCTGCACAAACGTAGAGGAGTGGAGCAGCTTTTGCTACGATAGACAAAAGAAGGCCTGGTTTGGTACTGGGAGGTCATAATAGTGAATGCAGAGTCAGTGGCATCTACGGTGTAGCGCTTGGAGTCTGCAGGTGGGTGACACATGAAATCATCAGGCAAGGGTGTGTCTGCTGAGAGAAGGAAAACAGAGAGTAGCATAATTATTTATTATTTATTTTTTGAATCTTGTTTTTTCACATGTCAGCATCTGTCTATGAGCACATCAGCTGTACTTCCTCTTTTTTGGCAATATAATTATCAAAATAATCCACATGAATAATAAAGGTATAACTCTTTATTTGACAGTTCTAATAACTTTTAAAATCAGACCTATTATGTACCAACATCAGAAAGCTAACAATACATTATTATCTATTAGAAAAGTTAGCTGAAGATTGGTTTATTTGCATGAGACGGAAGGTTACTATGGTTACTAGTCAGTTGGATATTGGTTTTAAATTGTCAAACCGGAATGTTAAGGGATAAAACTGGGAAATTTGGTCAGCCTCTGATATAAACATCATTAACCAGAATACCAGATTGAGGTGTTGACACTAAACTTAGCTTAGATTTAAGAACAAACCTCATTCTCAAAAATGACTGTTTGTTATTTCTATTCATGTAAATATCAACTGAGACATAAAAAAAGGCTTTTTTTGGTGTTGGTGGACATGGTTGGCATTTTCTTATGCTTAATTTGTTTGTAACTGGATTGTTATTCTGTCTGAGATGTTGACATAAAATGATGAATGTTGCCAATCAATTACTCTGCTGATCTGAACATTGATGGGAACAAATGTACAAAACAGACATTCCAGCCATTTTTTCTTATCTTTCTTTGATCTCTTAGATCAAATATAACAATTATGGAGCTCTTTTCCAACAATGATTAGAATCAGAATTCCTTTTAATGCGCAAAAAGTACAGCAGCAAGTTTTATATTTGACAGATATAAAAAAACACAAAAAACATTAATTTGTGTTAAAATAAAGAAAAATATGCCAAGTGTTCATCCTGGTAGTGTTTACTTAGTCCTTTTTAAGCCTGAAAAAGAGTTTTTGGACAGGGTGCTATTTGGCGTACTTACACATCCATCAACTATGGATGACTATTAATGATTTATCTCCAAAACTGAGGCTGCTGCTTAAAGCACAGCGACAGAGCGAATTATACCATTTACCATTATTATGTAAAGAACAACTGGTTCAAAATTAACATTGTCTAGGCCTTAATTCAACTAAATAAAGTGAGAAATTAACACAAAAAACATTCTGCTTTGTTTGAATTGTTTGTAGTAACAATAATTGTGTAAAGAATGAATTACAATACTTATTTTTTAAAGGGAGTTTTTTTCCCCCCTCTAATTAAATCTATCCGTTGTACTTTGCAGTGTGTTTCTATAGCAACAAAAAATTGTTGAATATTGTTTTGCTATCTGCAGAAATTTTCTTCTCTGTCTTAAGCATAGTTATCTTTCTTTACTTTTCAACAATATCAGACTGATGTTTTTTTCAGTAAATCCTTTAAATTGCAAGTATAGAAAAAAGAAGCTAATCTTTAGAGCAGCTAGCACAAGCCGTTCATCATATGGATGCAAAATGGAAAAGAGGCAGACAGTAATTCCTCTGTATTTGTTTCCTTTGTGTCAAGCAATTTTCAGCTTGTCGATAATGCAGATGCCTTCTGGTTTTGCCTGAGAAAGACAGTTATGGATTTGCCAGATTTATATGATGAGGAAACACTCCAGAGAGAAGCTTCTGGATTACCCCTAGAGCGTGCTCAGGCAAAGGTCAAACGTATTTTATTGTATTCAGAAAAATCAATTATGAGATAAGATCTACTAGAATGAATATGGAGGATTATGTACTGACACACACACACACACACACAGCATATATTTGTAATGTACACATATGCACACATGGCATGTTTTACTGTTAATTGGTAATATTTTTGTAAAAACAGCAAAATAAATCTTACAACAGAACTAAATGTACAACATAAAATGCAAGAAGTGTTATAAAACGCTTCTCTGTTTCACCAGAGGAATAATTTACATATCTATCTGGGTGACACCACAGGGAGCTCCCTGATTCATGCATGAGACTATGTGCAGATGTGTGCTTTTCTCTGTATGCCTACACTCTGACATCAAACACTTCTCATGATTTACAAGAATAAAGAGTCTAAGACTAGTCCTCAAGCATGAGACTGGTGCTCTAATAT
>JAUZNJ010029465.1:0-15409 GCA_034780135.1 Jordanella pulchra | reverse complement strand
GATGCTGCCTGGAATTGATAAGAGAATCGTTAAGCAAGCTGCCAAACGATGCCACAGAATCGGAGCACACGGAACCGATTCTGAACAGGAACCGGTTCTCGATTGCCATCCCTACCTACGACACACGTAGGAGGTGACAGCAAAAGTGGCACTATAAGGTGTCCATGCCCAATTCCCATCTCAACTTTTTTCTGTCATTCACTGTGTTTGGGTGCGTCCTGCAGAGGCCGAATTTGTCGGCTGATTGCGTCATATCGAAGCACCGCGGCATGTTTGGATTCAAAGACTCCTTCGTATGCGGAACAGTGGTGGATATTGTAGATGCAGTTTGATATAATAAAAGTAAGTAAATAGTTCTGTCTGAAATGAATGAAAATATATTTTTTAAAAGGTTATCAAGTCTGCTAACCTTTGGTGGTGGGTAATGTTTGGTTTATTAGGAGGGTTTATACTGTTACTGTGTTAATGGTTTTGCCTGATATTTAAGCAAAAATCTATATAAGCATAGATTTTTTGTTTGCAGTACTGTTATTTTTGCAGTTAACTTCCTAAAACTGCTGCACTTTGTTTTCATGAATTGCACTGCTATTCTCTACTAGTGCAAAACTATATGCACAAACTATTGCAAATTCAGTATATTGTCGTAAGATGTATGCAACAAAATTTCGTGTGTATACAAAATGACAATAAAATTTGTCTAAGTCTAAGATTGCAATAAATGTGCAGTGTGGGAACTACAGATCTGCTATCTGTGATGACGGTTCTGCTGCTGAAGCTCCTCAACTATGAAATTAACAGAACATTAACAAGAAGTTCGGCATCCATTCTTGGCCTGATTTGTGTATCAACTATCACGGTTGATAGGCGACAGAGCGTACGCTGAGTGAGGGGCAGTGAAAGCCGGACAAGGCTTGACCTGTGTGAATCCATAGCAAAAACTCTTCTGGCCACCTTATTTTCAGTCCTCGAAGGACCCAGTCCAGGTAGACGGGTCCTTAGAAGACGCAGCCCATGAAAACAAACACACCGATTGTGTCACAGCACCACCAACAGGCCTGGCAAAACTCATGGTGTTTTTAGATGCACTAAATACTGCTGGCTTTGTACTTAGAGAAAAAAATGATGAGTTCTTTGTCTTTGCGTCAATTTAGCCTTAACTCAAGTCTGCCTCTATCTGGTTGTTTAGCTCTATGTGATGGCTTCTCCCCTGAAAGTCCTAATTATGAAAAGACAAGGCAAATCCAGGTAAAGTTATAATGATCAAACTGTGAATCCCATCAAGAAGTCTTGCAGAACAGGATGAAAAAGACTTTTCAGATAAAAATAAAGCTTTTGTTTGAGTTGTAACCTAAGCTCCGTTTGTCTATTTTTAAACAATAACAATAAAAATAATAAAAAACAATAAAATAAAAATGTTCTTCTTTCCACCTATACTGTTGGACCAGGGTCACTCAGTAACATCCTTTAAGTGTTTGCTTTTGTCTTCAAACCAGGTGTAAATCCAAAATGAAAATCCACCCAAACATCTAAAAGATCTAAACTGGCCCGACAGGCTGACAGCCTGAATTAACATCTGGCTGGAGCAGCAGCAAATTTTTCCCCATCACTCCAGCCAATTAATGAGCACGGGAACCAAACACCTGGTTCCACAGTGAGTTTTGGATACCTGTAAGGGTGCCGCTTCTTTCTTAAGTCGTGGTATTGGAAGTTCACAGTTAAAAGAGGAATCAATGGCTCTGGTTCCTCCTCCTTTTTCTCTGCCCCTTTTAGATCATGTATGTAGGTGGTATTGCTCAAAATTAGTCTGCAAATCACTCTCGCTTTAACGCCCTATTGTGACCTGGATTGGTAGCTATAGCATTGTCTGTCCTTGTTTTGGCTTTATGATGGAGTAATTGGTACCAGTCAGCCTCATTCATACCTCTATTCCCTAAACCAGTGCCGATTCTGCTATGTCTACATCATAGTGATATTTACAAAAAAAAAAACAAAAAAAAACTGAAAGAGCCTTTAAGAGGGATCATCAATCTGATAAAAAAGCCCAAGTCAAGACCGGAAGCAGGCTGAACCTTCTGTTCTGTGGGTTAGCTACAGCAGGAAGAGTCACTGACAACTTGACCCTCACCTTTGAGCCTGACCGTGGCCTTAGATGGAGGCCAAAGGTCTGTGCCCTGTTCTGACTCCTGCTGCTCTATAGTTAATGGCATTGATTACTGTGTTTGAAACTGGGTGTTTGCATATCAGGGCAGTGTGAAATCATTGCTAAGAGATAAAAATGACTGCCTTAGATTAAAAGGACAAGGAAGATTTTGTATGGCTCTGTTAACTTTGAATGATTTATGGCGAAGAAACACTTGCGCGAAGTGCAGTGTATACAGTCCCCTTGGTCGCTACGCCCTCTCAGCTCCATCTTACATCGCTCCCTTGTGGAGGACAAACGGGGCTTTTAGGGTCCTAAAGAGGTTGGAGTCATGAGATGAGAACTTCTCTAATGTAGAAACTGAAAAAAATAGAAACAGATTGAAAGAATCGTTGAAGCTATTTGTTCATCATTTAAATCGTCATTACCACAGGACAGGGAACAACATTTAGGCATTTGTTTGAATGGTGAGCAGTAATTTGAAATGAAGTGTATCTCAAGACAGCTAGGTCTCATAGGGCCAACTGGTGAACATTAGAGCAGCATGCAACTCACACTACACATCAATATTTAAGGACATACTGGGACTCTTCCATTTGACATCCCCAAGGGGATGAAGCAGGCCAATTTACATTTTTTCTCCTGCATCTCCTAACCCTGACCCCTGTCACTCTTTTTCACTCTCACTTAGTTTCCCATCTATTTATTGCTGTTCTTTCCACACTTACACTATTAGCAATACTCCGGTTTTCTTTGTCTTTCTTTGCACTACCTCAAATGAAAACATCAAAATATGATTGTTAAGTCTACCCTTTTGTCAGATAAACCAGTAAGGCTGGGCTTTTCTTTTCTTTCTTAAGCCAACTGTTTAAAACTCTCTGATTTTTAAGCGGCTGATACTTTGCTTATGTATTGTATTTCAGTTGATTGAACCTTCATAATTTCTATATTTACTTGCTGCTAGGTTTTAAAGTCTTAAAAGTGCTACACCCTAAGAGTATAACATAGATTTAATAGAAATCACCTGCATTGCAATTCCTGATATCCCAAAAAATTCAACTAAAAAGTGGTGACATTTAAAGATCATATGTATTTATATTTATATGTTCAAATAATATATCATCACATTTATACAATTAACATTTAACCTTAACAGACATTTGGTCTTTATTGATATTCTGTCTCCTTCTTAGACTGTTTTTGCAGAAACCCCATTATTTAAGAGCTTTTTGCAAAGTTATAGGTAGTTGTATGTTTTAAAAAGCCTTGTGTGAAAATGGTAGTTATTCTGCCCCTTTTATTCACAAATCAAACACATTTTTACATTGTTAACTTTCTACAAGTCACTGTGCAAGCTGGTCATAAACACTCAAGTAAGTCTTTATTCCTATTATTTTAACACCAGAAAGATGTAGGATCCAAAACATTATAGAATTAATTAATGATTAATACATTTTGTTCAAATCATATAATGTACCTTTATGCCCATCATTAGCCAGATGACAGCAGCTGCATCACTGTGAGGTCTGGACCGCCACCTGTTGAAAGACATCACCAGCTTCACTCTGCCTTCCCTCGTTGACATTTTTGACACCCGCCCAAGCCTTCAGCATTGCTAGCGACATCTCACACCTCATGCCTTCAGGGTGATGGCAGTGGAGCGTCTTGAGCCCTTTCTTTAAAGCTCCTAAAGAATTTGTCCACCAGGCTGTAAGGAAGCTGAATTATTTCCACTGCCTTTACCCTCAGACTTAAAACCCCGAGTTTATTTCCTGTTCATCCTTTAACGTCACTCATTTAATTCCACTTTTTTTGTTCAAATTTTTAATTGAAAGAAATGGTATTTCAATCCGTATATCCTGCATGTATTGTGGGTTGACGAGAAGAACAAAAATGGGATGTTATTTTTTCCAGAAAGAAAGAAAAATGTTGTATTTGGTAAACAGTGCAGTTAGAACCTTCACTCCCAGGCCAAATTACCATAAAAGCTAAGAAAAAAAGGAGCTAAAATGAAAAACAACAGTCTCATCATGCTTAGAGATTTCAAACTAATGTTAAAACTTGGGAGATCAATGAAATGTCATGTTGCCTTTAGTGCATTTGATATTCATCTTCTGAATGATTTTTTTTAAATATCTATTGTGTTTTAGAGGTGTTTTTTTAATTTTGTTTTTGTGAACAGGTTTCTATTTGAAAAGCCTTCACGTTTCTACAATGACTAATCCATATACATTGAAATGAAAAGGTAAATATTTTGATTTAGAATTTATTAACTCAGATATATTTATACTGTTTTTTTCATGAACTCTTGTGTTTTTTAAAGAACTGACTATAGAGGTAAAATAGAAAAAGTAATAGAAGCTTGAGTCTGTCTGCTGTTTGTCAGGAGCTGGCGAAACACTTGAAGGGATAAGCATTCGACTCTCCCCTTTCTGCCCTGCTAGCAGGCTGCCAAGAGCAAGAAGTAGAGATTGAGATGCTACTGACGATGAGGCAGCTGTTTCTTCTTTGGCTTTAATCACTCCCAGAAAGACGACCGTGGTTTGATTTGGTTTTTTACAGCCCTGCCTTATTTTTCACATCAACGACTTGCGTGCCCCTTCAAACCCTCCCCCTTAAACTTCTGATGAAATTTGCACCATATGTCTTTTGATGGGAGATGAACAGACTAGTAGGCATGCTTCTCTTTAACTCCCCTTACCCGTGCGAGCGGTTTGATCAGGCCTCAGTCCTGATGGGGGCAAGCGCTTCAATCCTCAACCGGTATTACATTCCCAAAATTGCCTGACAAGAGATAATGGAGGCCTATAATTTTTTTTTCTCTTTTTTTGGAGGAGCCATGACATCGATAAAAAGGAGGACTTGACTAAAGATGTGCTCACTGGACCGTTACTAAAAAATCAACCTCATAAGGAGGAAATGTCCTGTTGTGTGCATCAAAGAAGAGTCCAAATTTATCCAATCACTTTAAAGTTTGTGTCCAACCTTCCTTAACAGAATTAAAATGGTTTAATTTCACCTAAAATTTAGGCTGTGTGCAGCAAGCTGTGTAATCCATGTTGAAGGGACTCCTGGAATAAGTTTAGTTAAAGTAGAAAAGAAGAAGGGGGGAGGGGGACGGTTGCTGATTGCTGAAACAAACGCCATGTTTCCTAGTATCTTTGTCCCAATGAAATCCTTCCCTCCTTCAGAGGGAGAGCCAATCAAAGCCCCTTATCAACCGTCTCATCAGTCCGACTAGTCAAATTAGCCTCTGGCGTTTCACAGTGTGACGCACAGTATGGGTAATCAGGGAGAAATCAGCAGCCACGAAATGAGGGCATCCTTCGGAAAAACAGTGAAGAACAGTTAACCATGGCCGGCCTCAGAAAGTGATGAACATGATGATAAAGTCATAATTTTAAACCATAAAGTTAATGGAAAGATGCCCCTATTTCATTTACGTCACAAGGGAGAAAAAATCTGATGCCCTTTCTAATGAGTCTGAAATGTTTGAAATGTTTGAATAAACTTTAGATAGTTGACCCGAACTTTAAAATGCATATTTCCTCCCTGAAACAAACAACAGGACAGAGATGTCAAACATACCAACAAAACGATGGACTAATAATCAATGTTTGAAGAGATCTTGGTATCAACATATTCATGCAAAGTAACATTATAGCGGTCAACTTTAGCTGCATGTCTGTCTGCCTTCCTTTCCTGGTCTCATATCTGTGTCATATGCAGGAAAGTTTTCATTGAGCTGGAAAAAACACAAAACCAGCAGGTTTTCATTTGCTCCACAGACACCAGTATGTAAAATTATTTATTTTACCAAATAAAAGACCTAGAAACCTGATTAAACTATTTTTATGGCAACTACCACGTGTCAGTACGTATATATCACATTAAATGAAGTAAATGTATGTTTGTGTTCTTAATAATAATAATACAAAGTTTAAAGGGACATTAATGGTGTTATTGAGGTACGATACTCAGTCTGAAAATATTACTGATTTCACTGCAGCAGGTGTTTGGACATCAGATATATAGTTGCTTGTTCTAATAACTGCTGAGCTGGGAGTCATTAAACAGTGCAGAGACAAACTGTAACACAAGTGTGTGATGCGTGTGTGCAAAACGGCATCTTTGACATACTGTACGCAGCCTGTCTATCTGCAGACCATCACTATTGATTTATTAATGCTAGAGAATGCAGCTGCGCTAATTGAATTGAGATCCAGGAAGTCAGTTAATGTAGCTGACAGCGATACAGGAATTTAATCTCCCTGGTGCACAGAATTATGACTCTTCCCTATCTGTGCTGTCAGAGGATAAATAGTAAATCAATCTTTGCTAGAACGGGTCGCTCTCAGAGTTTTCGTACAAGATGGATCTCAATGACTTTCTTGTTTCTTCAACCATCAACATCTTGAGCTGCACGAATCTTTGTCATGGCTTCGAAAATAAATTCTGAGTAATGGAAAATGTGGCTTCCTGACGCAGATGTAGCTTTCGGACCCTGCAATCATAGAACCTGTCATTATAAAAAGACAATGCGTGAACTCCAGCCAAATGACTTGTTCCATAATATTTCACAGACACTTAACATCTTCCACGTCAGGGCATTCGCATTTTATGCTTCAAAATCCACTTCCTGTAGTTCAGCTGAGTCCAGCTTGTTCTGCACAATCTTTATCCACCACCCCCCACCCCCACCCCGCCCTGCTCCAAAACAGTCCGCCTATGTCAGCGTTTCTACACTAAGGACCACCACCACTACAACCGCCGCTACGACTTCGTACAATATCGAAGCCGCCATAGCACAGACACTCCAACACAGTCATTAATAAAGGTCTGCTCTAATGTATGTGTTTGTACAGCTGCTATATAGCTGAAGGTAAAAGGAGGCAGTATAGCTTGGTCTTTAAAAAGCTGACAGTGTCCAGAGGAGGCGAGCCAGGCAGGGGGGCCAGGAGCCAAACCACGACAGTGTGCTCAAAAGCACCACCACCCAGGCTGGCCAAGGTGTGTGGGCCTGCTGGCTGGGACTGGACAGATGGTGTGTTTAAAGTGTGAGTACATGAACAGCAGTGGATCATATAGTGCATGCATCAAAGAAAGTAATAACCCAGAAAAGGACACATGTATTTATTATAAGGAATGGGTGTCTAGGCAACTGTAGATAAAAAAAAACAACTTTTCTTTTGCTCAGTTTCTCTTTTTGGTGGTTAATGGACACAAGTTATATACAGTAGATGCTTAAGTCTCTTTAATCATGAGCTTTTATTGTATGTTCTGCCAAGACCTTCCACTAGTTGCTAGTCGACCCTGCCAAGAGAAATGAATGAAAATGTAGAGAAACCAAATATTGCGGAGGCAGGCCTCAGACCACCAAACCCATCTTTTCCTTCCCCTTTGAAGAGCTATTGAGTTATATAAGAAGCACCTCTAGCTGCTACAAGGCATTGTGTTGAAGACGGATGAGGGAAGCACTTCAGAGGGATTTAATAATAGGACAGGAGTTTGTGTGGTTAACATTACCTGGTGTCTTATGCAATTTAAGCTTGGGTTAGCTGTGCAAACAGAAAACAATGTCAGCATTTCTTTATTCCAGTGGCTTAGGAGGAGAAAAATGGCATAATTAATACTTTTCTGACATGTCCTGATATGCAGGGTAAAAAATAAAACAGATAAAGAAATTCTGTTTATTAAAGTCAAATAGTCAGATAGTTCAGTTCTGTGCAGCCAAACTTCCCAGAGCTTAAATACCCGTTAACAATGAAAGGTGTCAACATAATCCTTGTCTGCTCCTAATGGATGGAAAGCCTGCAGAGTGCATGAGTCTGTTTGGTCGGAGTTTATCCGTTGGCCTCCCCATTAGATGGGGCTGGGGTTGTGGCCAGTGGAGCTCTTAGGCCTAAAGAGTAGTACTTAATGCTTGGGTGGGGTGGAGGACCTTTCTGCACACAATGTCCTACCCCATGCCCCCTGGAAACCACAGCTGACCACCGGGGCAAAAGGAGATGAAACCGAGGAAACCACGGGTTGGGCGAGAGCAGCTCGGCGGCCGACACCGGGGCGGAAAAAACAAAGAGTTCGGCCTTTTGGCGGCTTGGTGGTTGGCGCTGATGGAGGTATTAAGATATTAATTGCTTTTTGACATGATTTTGTTAAGGGAGAAGGGCAGGCCTGCGGCTTTGAATACAATGGCTGTTAAAATGGTATAGAAGCCTGACGGAGAAGAAACTGTCTAGCTCAGAGCTTCATGCTGGATGAGAGAAAAGGTCATAACAGACTTATTAAAAAATGCACATGTGCATCTATGAAATCATAATATATCATTAAGGTAATTTAATTTAAAAGTATAATTAATTTAATGCATATTAGTTTAATTAAGTCCAGTTTCTTTTAAAGTTGTATCTATGACCAAATAAAAACAAATCTTCAATAAAGAAATGCTACAATTTGACATTTACAACCTCATTATAGGAAATTTGGCTGGCTGTTTTCAGGCCAATCACATTTCACCAGGTGGACTGCGGCTAAACTGATAGTGACAACAGTTCTCTAGACAGCCTTTCCCAAATGAGCATAAGCCACAAAAGGTTCTTTCTATTGTAGCAAAGGACTTTATCTATGCATGTTAATTGGAGGTTGAATGGAAGAAAAAAATTGGGGTTAAAGAAGAAAAAGTGATTTAAGGTATGGAGCATGAGAGGAAGCGTTAGTGGGAGATTCCAGCCTTCAGAGCCCACACACACAGAAATAGCCAGACTATAATTGCTGCATTCTTTGTGACAATCACCTCCTGAACTAAAGACATCAGAAGCACCTTTTTAGGGACTAAGAAAAAGGACAGTGATCCAAACAGCATGTTAAAATTATATTTTCAATGATAGGTTGTTTTCCATTTCATTTTGAATATCGAGGTCAAAGAGTCGGAAGGTCGAAGTGGAGATGCTGGGTTACTAGGATTTAGGGTGAAATTTCAAGCCTCTATGATGTCGGTTTTAAATTCTAATAGATGCAATTTAAAAGAAACAGCAGGAATGAAAGGAGAGCAAAAAGACCAATCACATAAGGAACGAGGATGTGGGACAAAATTAAACTCATTTATAAAGTTCAGTACTTAACACATATGCAGGTCAATAAGTAGACCTCCACCTCTGACTGACATTTATGCAGCTTGAATAAGATGATGACAAGAGGCCCAATGGCTGTGCACAGAGTAATGTTGCACACAATAAAAGTAAAGATCCAGCCAAAGCAGAGAAAGCTTCATCCTTGTCTCCCAGGTTAAAGCCACTGAAGCAGTAAAGCGTCACTTGGGGTACAGCCTGCGTACACAGCAGCAAACAGTCCTGACACAAGGACTGAGAGGCTAAAGCTGGGAGAAGTGAATCATCAACCTCAGTGACTAAGGAAACATAGCCTATACTTAAGGGTTGCTGTCTTCGTGAAATTAAACACTTATATGGTTGTGTGGGAGTGGCATGTGTGCAATCCGTGTACGGCACAGGCAGCTGGTAACGGAAGAGCAGGAAGCATTACCATCAGCATCTCGCCGGATCAAGGAGAAGCCCTCGGTAATCCGGGCCTCTCTACTGGCTGCCACACAGAGCAATTAGGATTAATCCTCCTCTCCTCCCCTCTGAGCTCCAGAACAACCAAGAACACTGCTGTGTGTGCTTGTGTCTCTCTCTTTACATGTGTGCGTTGTGGCTATTGGTTAGGGTGGGGGGGACAACTTTATAGTTTGGGTAGAGCCAGCTCCCCCAGCTGCGATGCTGTGGCACAAACACAGTGAGGGAAAGTGCCATGCAAAGATTTTATGAGGGGATAGGGGTGGATAAAAGGGTTCACCACTGTAGAGAACACTTCAGTGCACCTTTTAGTTCCAGAGAGGACCCTTTAGCATACGTTTTGGCTTCAGAGAGGTCATTTTAGTGGGCATTTCGGCTCCAAAGAGGGGACTTTAGTGTGTAGTGTGTCTCTTTGGCTCCAGAAAGGGGACTTTCACGTATGTTTCGGTTCCAGAGAGGGAACTTTAGAGTATGTTTTTGTTCCAGAGAGGACCCTTTAACGTGAGTTTTGGCTCCAAAGGGGGCACTTTAGCGTGCGTTTCGGCTCCAAGGAAGAGGACTTTAGCGTGTGCTTTGGCTCCAAAGAGGGGACTTTAGTGTGTAGTGTGTCTCTTTGGCTCCAGAAAGGGGACTTTCATGTATGTTTTGGTTCCAGAGAGGGAACTTTAGCGTATGTTTTGGTTCCAGAGAGGGCCCTTTAATGTGAGTTTTGGCTCAAAAAGGGGGCACTTTAAAGGTTTTGGCTCCAGATAGTGTGCGTTTTGGCTCCACAGAGGGCACTTTAACATGCGTTTTGATTCCTGAGAGGACAATTTAACATATGTTTTGGCTCCCCAGAGGGCAATTTAGCGTCCGTTTTGGCTCCAGAGATGGGACTTTAGCTTATGTTTCGGTTCCAGAGAGGGCACTTTAGTGTACTTTTTGGTTCCAGACAGGGGACTTTAGCATGCGTTTTGGCCCCAACGGGGCCACTTTAACATGTGTTTTCGCTCTGGAGAGGGACCTGTGGCATACGTTTCGGTTCCAGAGAGAGCAGTTTAGAGTGCTTTTCGGCTCCAGAGAAGGGACTTTAACATGCATTTTGGTTCCATAGAGGGGACTTTAGCGTACTTTTTGGCTCCAGAGAGGCCAGTTTAGCTAAAGTTTTGGTTCCAGAGAGGGCACTTTAGTGCTCGTTTGGGCCACAAAGTGAGGCATCCAAAATAGTTAGTTTAATTTGGCAGAACACCCCTCAACTTATTTGGATTTACATTAATGAAAAACTACAACATACTACTCTGACGACCAGTGGGCTTTTTTATATATGCAACATTTAGACATGAGAAAATTGGGTATCCATTGCCAACAATACTTCAAACCAAAGTAATATAGTTGAAATATCAACCATAAGGAAAAGTATTATTTTTTTTATTATTCCTAATTGGTCAAGAGGTCATAAGTGCTCTAAAGGTTCCTTTAAATTAAATGTATTCTCATTGGTTTTATGTTTCTCTAATTTCTAAGGGGTGGAAAAGGCGCCAACAAAGTAAATCAATATCACGTCAAATTTCTGTCCTTAAAATAGTCACATATAAAAAGGTTAGTAAGTAAGTTGTGTGCTTAGGAGAATTACCAACACAATAATGAGACTAGACACATGCTTTTTTTTAAAATAAAAAAAGTAGTTTGGTTCAATGTAAACTTTTCCCTTTTTTAATATTTGGAACATGGTTAAAGATACATAAAATAAACTTTATATTAAAATGCCATTAAGCATCTATACTCTTTTAACTTTGGTCAATAAAAAATAACCCAATAAAATGTATTTTATATAATAAACAAAGAAAGACCAAGTAGTGTATATTGTAAAAGGCAAACTGATACGAAGCTGGATGGCAATAACCACAAGACAATGGTGGAAGAAAACCTGTTGAAAAGACTTGAGCCTGGGATGGAGGTTCACCTTCTAGTAGGACAACCCTAAATCTAAAGCCCGAACTGGAGTAGTATGGTTTGGATCAAGGCATATTAATGTGTTAGAAGCTCTAGTTTATAGTTCAGACCTAAATTTAACTGACTTAAGCTAGACTTGGAAAAAAAGTTATTCAGACACTCTCTGTTCAGTCTACTGCAGTTGCAAAGAATGATCTACAAATATACATTTGTGCAGAATTTACAAAAAACATACATAGAGTAAAATGGATGCTGGAACCCTTCAGGGGAAATTTTAGAGATAATACTCTGACGTCATGTTCTCCTGCAGACAGCCCACAAAGTACCACAAGTTTAACCACTAAAAAGAAGAATTGCAGTCTACACAGTTTCATTGTAATGCATTTTTAATGCACCACACCAAAGGTTTTTGAGTGTAGTTCAATTTTTAAACAGGTACTGTTGTGCATTATAAATGTAAACTTGACCTTCAAAAAACTTAAACACTGGCATTCCCCCTTTATAATACTGTTAGCAGTTCTCTATGCCATCTTCTAAATGTGCCTCAAGGGATGATAACACTAAAATAGACGAAACTTATCACCTTTGTTAGAAAAAAGCTCCTGTTTTTGTAATGTTGAATCTACAGGAACATTTAGCTCTTAATGACAACTACTTTAATGAATAACCATTGCTTTTCTTGCCTTGTTGTAGCCCTGCTGTCTGTTAAAAAATAGAAAATGTGAAGCTCAGAAAGCTTTGAAGAACGACAAAATGCTTTTTTCAATAAAAGATGTTTAAATACATTGAAAAACAAAACTGATGCCAGCAATTGTGTTCTTTTAGATTAAGATTACAGTAAAACACAGCAATCATGCTTTTTCCTTATTAAAAAACTGCTCTTTGTTGATTCAAAAAGCTCAAACAAACAAATATGAAGGAGGGGCTTAATACTTTATAATAATGCTTTAAAAAGGCACAAGGATGTTTCAGGTTTTCATGTAGTAAAAGACAGATTTGGCTTTGTATTTTATTTTGAATCCAACTCAATTCACAAATATTATTAATCCCAAAAGAAGGAATTTTATTTTAAAAAATGCCAATTTGAGTTTATTGATTCACAGTTAGCATACCCATTCTTTGCTTCTCTAGATTTGTTCACTACCTTGTTTGTTGTTTACCAAACTAATGACATACTTTGATTTCCCTTAATTTTTCTTCTTTTAAATTAAATGAAGTTTCTCTTCGGTAGGCTGCTGAAATAGCTGCAGATTAGAAAGTAATGAAATAAATTTAATTTTAAACCACTATCTTCTACAACCAGAAAAGGGAACTCCAAAACATGACTTCACTATTGACAGGGGTGATATGAATCTTGACAGGAAAGGTGTACAGCAGAAATAGATACAGGCTTTTTTATCTTAAACAAGTGGTTGTAGCAGCTTTATAATTCTAAGGTAACAGATGTGATTTTCTCGGTAAATTTAGTGAAAATGCCTCTAGGAGATGTTCAGGGTGGAGAGAGGTGTCAGGGTGGAGGTCCTGTTGCACAAAAAGCTTTAGGGCTCACGCCTTCACAGCTTCATAACCACCTGAACTGACCACATCCGACAACTTTAGGAGGCAGAGTTAACCTATGAACTATTTTCACATGTGTCCACTCCTTCATTACATCACCAGCTAAGATAAACAGAAATGAACTTCCCCTTCAGGTAGCTGCAAGGTTTCAGTCTATTCAAACTTTCTTTTATTCCCAAGTTATCAAGATATTTCCCTTATGATAAAAGAAAGCTAGTAGTGTAAAATGATGCTGGCTGTAGCTAAAGCTACTGGATTCTCTGTGACAGAATGATGGAGTTGTAGGGTGATTAAATTAATTACAAAATATAATTGAATCAAAAAGGTTAAAAGATTTTGTGAAATTATTGGCGGTGAAAACCCTGCTTTGTGTGATTTTTGGGCCGGAAATTTTACATGTGAATGGTTATGAAATGTAAACTGAACTGAGTCTGAAACCTTACCTGACTCAACTCAACTCAACACAAACAGCTTTCAGGAGTTGAAGTAAAGACTCACATCATAGAAAAATGAACATTGCTGTGTTTTTTGAAGTATACACAATAAATGACAAACCTACAATGATGAATGTGAAAAAAGGGTCAGTATTTTGTATCTACAAACATATTTAATACAATGCTCGCAACAGGAAATAGTCCTTTAATGATATCTTTCTGAGAAAAAAGGGCTGATCTTACCTTTCTGTGTTGTAAGCAGCTGTATAAATGGAGTCAGGGAGGAGGTCTGTTTTAGGCAGGATGTGCTACAACTAATATAGGTTCTTACCACCATTCCTGTTGCTTACATCTTGGAGGAGTGTTACACTCAGAGTAATCCACTGAGTGGCAGAAGGAACCCTGGCAATAATCACTGGCCTCACCAGCAGCTGACAGACAGAAAAAATGAACTGAAATTGCAGAACCAGAGTGAAGCCTTTGGTACAAAATGTATGGCTTTCATTTTACTGTCTTAGAAAGAAAACAACAGAAGGATTTAAATAAACTGTTGTGAGTCATGTAAACAACCGTTCTATTATTTCAGATAAATATTTTAATTTTCCAGTGGGGGGAGTTTAGACTAGACATTCCTAACAACACAACAAACTGCCTTGTCTTTGCAAGTAAAGCGTTGGTTTGATTAAAATTACAACATCATAAAAAGATTATATATATATATGTGTATATAGGGTGCGCCACAAGCACTTTAACGTGAGTTGCAAAAGTAGGATTTTGTCTTGTTAATTGCTCAGTGAAAGATGTTTTTTGCTGTATACTGCAGTTTGCTTTTTAAGCTGAAGCTATTGATGATTTCAAGCTTCAATTCAGTCATAAATTAAAGGGCTATTTTGCTTTTTTTAATTAAACTGGATGGCGTTTGTTATTTTGAAATAAAATCTAAAATAAAATTATTTTTGAAAACAATAAATTTAACTAATTTCATTCATAAAATAAACAATAAAAAATAGTATTTTTATTCTTTTACTCTTTTCTTTGCATTGTATGACCTGCATTTCTTACAAGCGTTACACTTGTCAACCTGTAATATTATTCTTTAATATTTACATACACTTTAAGAAAACAACATAATTTCTGCATTATTAACTTTATATTTTAACGATAATATTTGCTAAATAGCAGAATATAGACAAGAGAAAAATCTACATTTGATGAAAAAAAATCGGTTACTTTTTCATAGAAGTAAAAACGATTAAACAATTTTGGAAAGTTTTGGTGATGACTTCAAGTCTTTGCTTGGTTTTAACAAGACAATCCAAAGGATTTGAGTTAAATAAAAGGGAAATCTGGTGATGCAATTTATAGCATCATTTAAACTTACTGCTGCCTGGAGTGACAGTGTGAAAAAATAGAAAGATTTATGCTTACAATATCGTTGAGTGATCAGTAAAATTTAATGAGCAGCCATTACATAAAAGTCAGCAGATTCTGCTTCCTGAGTATTAGCATGTTATGGTGCAACAAAAAAGTAAACATTTCAGGGCAGCTAAAGCCCTGATCTCATTCTCAAAGAAAATTTGTAGGCTGAGGATTCTAATCCAATCCAAGTCATACGGTCTAAAAAGCAATTCTACTAAAAAAAGAAGTGCAGCTGCAGTGTCTTCAATTAACTAATATAAGAATCATGTTTTTATGAAGCACTTGATCTATCTATCTATCTATCTATCTATCTATCTATCTATCTATCTATCTATCTATCTATCTATCTATCTATCTAT
>JAUZNJ010029464.1:0-15412 GCA_034780135.1 Jordanella pulchra | reverse complement strand
TACACCTTTTGAATGGAATTACTGAAATAAATCTACTTTTTCATGGTATTCTAATTTTATGACCAGCACCTGTACTTATAAATTATTCAATAGTATTACATTTCAAAAGTTACTCATAAAAAGCCCAAAACATTAGGAATTTACTAAAAAGGGGGTGCTGCTATTCAGTTTAGAGAAATGTTAGGATAAGTTTAGCCAAGAAAATCTGATTTTAAGACAATGTAGACTCTAAGATCTGATATGATTTACTCAATAGGAGCAAGAGGTTCACAGCCTCATGTGTGGCTGCTGGTGACCCTGTGCCAATGTTAATGACAGCTCCTTTCACACATCAGACGTGCAAACACTGCCAACAAAGCAGTGACTGTGAATTTTTCACTCTTCAGCTTCCGTCCCTTCCCTGACACAATACTTTGGATTCTATTTCTTTTAATAGTTATTACTCAGCAAATGGTTGTAAATGTTGCGAATATTTGCAGTGATTAGATTGACCGATGCACCACAAAAGCACTGCAGAAACGACAGGAGTGCACTAACCCAGTTTTATTCCACTTCTGTCTTACAGAATAAGTGTGGTAAATTGAAAAGTGACATTATGTTGTTTTCAATGTGGACATGGGAGGAAACTGATGTACAGTTTTAGTCAGAGGTTTTACATCCACTCACTGGGATGTGCCATAAACGCCGGGCCTCTGTTTAAACTGTTTTTTTTTTTTTTGTTGGATGAAATGATGATAAAGTACCTTCAAGGATTCTAACAAACATCATTTGCTCGCCAGGTTTTTCATTCCTGTGGATTTTCTCTGATCCACATAATACACTTCTTCATATTTTTGATTAAATTCCAGTTATCAAGTGATCAACACACATTTTTATAGCCATCCACAAGCTTTTGACTTAATTTTACACACTCTTGAATAGAGTTTAATGTTTGTTGGTGTGTGTATAAGAGGGGAGAAAACCGTATGATCTTGTATCTTCCACCTATTGCTTTGCGAGTTTGGCAAGGTGCACACTACAGAGGGCCCGGGCGGGATTTGATCCCAAGACTCCCGGGTGAAAGTCATAGGCGTCAACCAATCAGCCAAAGGGATATCCCCTTGGCCAAGTAGCCAAGGCGCATGATCTATTGGAGGCATAGTGACAGGACCCCACACTGACACAAGAGCAAAATGTGTTACAAACATGTTTCTTTTCTGTTTTTACCTCCGCTAAGGTTATGTTTTCATCGCTAATTTGTCTGTTTTCAAAATAACTTGAAAAGTCTCTGGTGGATTTTGCTCAAATTTTCACAGAGGGGCGCATTATAACCACTGACAAATTATTACATTTTGGTAATGATCTGGGTCTGGTGTGAAGGTGGAGGTCACAAAAAGTCAGGGGGAATGTGCCGCTTGGTGGAGGTGGAGCAGCCAAATGTTCAAGCTTCAGTAATATATTCATTTGAGTTAAAGAGTACTCTAGCGTACTATTGCTGTGATTCTGTAGTACTGATAGTCAAACATGATGCTACCGCCACCGTACACAGAGATTGCAACTTTTAGCGCAGTGCTTTAAAGTTCAGTTCATGAACTGTTGCCTTCACTGGAAGCAGTGATACTGGTGCTCATTTCAATTCTTAAACTTCTCAACCAATTTCCGTTTTTAAAAGAGGGTCGTGCTTTGGATTAGATGGTAGAAGAGTTTGGGATTCCAAAAAGTTGATCCTAAAAATACATCAAAAATGGTCATTATAAAAATCATTGGTTCTTTAAATTCTTACAAGTATAAATTGTGCCAAAGTATGACTTATTTATAAGACAAGCCTTAAAACATATTGTTGCTTCAAACCTAGGGTCGTTATTACATTTATGATGATACCTTAAAAACTATAAATCACACTAAACCACCTAATGCATTCCTAAAAATAGTTAATTTCAGGTTAAGAAAATGCAAATAATTGCTTGAGATAGAAATTCATTTTAATAGTTTGTGGAACCCTCCTGATATAGCATTGCCTCCCTCTGACCCACCCAAAAATGAAACTCAAGTTTCATCACTTTTTATAATAATTTAATCATTTTTTAATGTTTTAATCAATTATTTTATTCTTTTTATATGTGTGTAGAGTGACCTTTGACTGTGCTATCTACACATTGTTTAATCCAACTTCTCTTTATTTCATTCATCTATTATTAATTTCATTGTTCATTTCATTTCATAATCATTGTACTTGTTATTCATCTTCCAATGTAATTTCTTCTGTGTGTTTCCACACTATGTACAGCACTTTGAACTGTCTTGCTACTGAAATGTCCAATAAAAATAATCTTGCCTTTCCTTCTGAGAATGTGGATATCAAACTGCCTTTTAAAGATCAAAGCTGTTTAGTTTAGGTTAATACAAGTTTTTCTTTTACTTTTTTAAAAATTTTGACTCAGAAATTGTCAAATGCAGCCCTGATTCCTTTCAAAATGATGGACCAGCCTTTTAAATCAACTCATTACTAATTTGTGTTTTCTATGATTGCACCAATTAATTATTAATCTGTTGCTCTGGCCAACCCAAAAGCTTTGGCGCCCTGAGTGGTGAGCCATGTTGCTCATATCAGGAGCCGCCAGGGAAACACTGGGCACTATGACCCAGCAGAAAGTCTTCTCCTTCAGAGAGAGGAGAGAGAGAGGGGGGTGAAGAGAGTGAACAAGGTTGTGATCAGTGGAGCTTGTTTGATGTCAGAGTGTGTATAAAACCAGGCGTCAGGTCGGATCTCTATTCAGCCACAAGGGGCCCAAGGAGTCACAACTCTGGAAAACATCTGGTCTCCATGCGGATCTATTGTGACATGTTCCCTGATGTTTTTAATCATCCGGACACACCGCTCTACATCTTCTCTCCAATCTTTATTGTTTCTTTAAATGGAATTCTAGATACAAAATTATTTGATGGATAAAAAATGGAAAAGATTTATGGACATCAGGTTTTATATTTTCTGAGCAAAAAACGAATGAAAAAAAAATATGAAGACGAGTTTTTGTTCCAATCTAGTTGTGCCACTTCTCTGACTGGATGGCGCGCAGCGGGTTCCTAAGATGACTAACATCCATGGATGAAATAAAAGTGGAAGTTATGGAGCATTCCGGGCAACTCGAACCAACTCAGCCCGTGAACACCTCTAACGACAGTTTTGTTTCCCACTCACCAGCTGCAGCAGAGAGCGCAGAGAGCCTCTTCTACCAGATCTCTCTGGCTGCGATCCTCTCTGTCATTACGCTCGCAACTACTTTATCCAACGCCTTTGTCATTGCAACCATTTCCCAATCGAAGAAGCTTCAAACTCCAGCGAACTTCCTGATTGCCTCTCTGGCTGTCACTGACCTCCTAGTCTCCATATTGGTGATGCCCATCTGCGTCTTGTATACGGTGATCCACACCTGGACGCTCGGACAGATCGTTTGTGACATTTGGCTCTCATCAGACATAACATGTTGCACCGCATCCATCCTACATCTGTGCGTAATTGCGCTGGATAGGTATTGGGCCATCACAGACGCAGTGGAGTACTCCAAAAAGCGCACACCGGGGCGCGCAGCCGGTATGGTGGCCACAGCCTGGGTCATCGCCATCTCCATCTCCCTTCCGCCTCTCTTTTGGAGACAGGTGAAGGCGGATGAGCTAACAAGCTGCAGCGTCAACACAGATCACATCTTTTACACCATCTACTCCACTTTCGGGGCGTTCTACATCCCCACCCTTCTCCTCATCGTCCTGTATGGGAGGATATATGTGGAGGCGCGTAAACGCATTCTCAAACAGTCTCCAAAGAAGGTTGGAAAGAGACTCACGTCTGTGCACTTGGTCACCAACTCTCCTGGATCCGTGGCGTCCACCACCTCGCTGCAATGCGGGAGGCATGACACTCCGTCCAGTGATACCGGCTCTGCAACCAGTGAGAACCAGGTCAAAGTTACGGTTTCGGACGCGCTTTTGGAGAAGAAGCGCATTTCTGCAGCCAGAGAGAGAAAAGCGACCAAGACTCTCGGGATAATCCTCGGCGCTTATATCATCTGCTGGCTTCCATTTTTCATTTACACCTTGCTGGTGGCCACATGTGACACATGTTTGAACCCTGAGTTGTTCGACTTTTTCACTTGGTTAGGATACCTGAACTCTCTGATTAACCCTATCATTTACACCATGTCTAATGAGGATTTCAAGAAGGCTTTCCAAAAGCTGATCCGCTTCAAATGCTGCAGGTCCTGAACCGTCTCCCGAAGGATATCTATCAAGTAATCTCTAAAGATTTATAATAGGCCTGTGTATGTTTAATATAAAACTCATGGATGTCTGAGTTAATTCACCTCACCGGAGATTTCTTAAGACTTTCAAAATTACGCATGCTGTTTCCAAATCGTATCTGTAAACTAACCATTATACTTTAAGTAGTTTATTTGCCATTTTAGTTCCATATTTTAATGTATTATAAAGATAATTAAAAAAATCGAATATATCCCCAAATAATTCAATGCAATGACTATCATTGAAATACTTTTCTGACAATTTTGTCCCTCCTTCCCTTTAAATTGGTTGTTTTCCGGTCATTTCATACACTCCTCTTTCTGGCACGCATTTGTGCCATCGACCACAGGACGATTCGTGCCAGTTATGTGTCCTCAATCATCTTTACAGCCATTAATGTATGATCTACTTTTTGTCTACTGCAGGGAAATGTGCATTTATGAATCTATCGGCAGGAGGCCACTGTGACTTGTGATTAGATGTCATATCTTTCATATTCTGCATGAGTCAGAACGCCCAAACTGGGATCAGATCTAAAATAGACGATAACGAAAACATCCGTCTGGTAAATTAAATTATATATTGAATTCTGGAGAGTTTAAAGCTGTTAAAGGCTTGAAATAGTTTATTGAGCCTCATATGGAATAGCTGAAGTAGCTTGGGTATTAAATAATTGATCTATAGGCAGAGGTAGATAAGAGTACCCCAAAATGTTACTTAAGTTAGAATGACATGACTTCATTTACACCTTTACTCAAGTAAGGGTAAAAAGTACCCTTAAAAAATTACTCAAGAGAATTAAAGTATTTGGTAAAAAGGCTACTCAAGTATCAAGTAATGGATCTACTTACTACTAATGATCAACACAACAGATTTGATATTTTACAAATCATGTAAAATTGGACAAAACATTAAGAGATATTCAAATTTTGGTGTTTTAGAAAAAAAGATAAAAGTAAACAAAAAACGTATAATAACTACAGAACAAAAAAATAATGAACACTCTTCAAAATACATCTTTTGAGTTTTAAAACTTACTAAATCAATACGCCTGTGTTCTCAGTCATCTGGGTCATGCAACCACTAAACAGGGGACTAGTAAACCGCTTAACTTGGAAGGAATAGGATACCTGTCCAAAGACTTGATAAAGACCCCCTGGATAAATGTCGAAACATCATCTGAAAAACAAAACTTGCCTTTTTTGTGGTTACAAAATCAATAGTTACTGTTTGTAAGAAGAGGTTAAATGACAGTGTCATGTTTACTGTATTTTCACTCAAGCTGGAAATGAGCAAATAGCATTTAACCAATAAGCCTTCAGTACAAAAAAGAAATAAATCTGTCTCTCAGCGGTGCATATATGTTTAAAACAAGCCTGTTTTCATTAAGTGAAGTTTCTCACAATGGACAGAGTATCCAGACGTTTGACTCAATTAGGAGCAGTGATACTTGATCATGTTTTTACTCAAGCAAAAGTATAAAGTACAATGCTGTTAAACTACTTCTAAAAGTACTTTTTCTTCCAAATGCAACTCAAGTAAAGTGAATGAGTGAGTGTAACAAGTTACTACTTACCTCTGTCTATAGGTAATAAATGGATATAAAATGGATTAAATGGAAACAGGCAGGAATGGTAGATTATTGGAAATGTTATGACATCTTATCCAACACATAAAAAAATCCAGCTGACCTCATGCAGGTAGAGAATGTTTACATGTTTATTTGAGCCATACAACAAAGTCTGTATGTGTAATGTAGGAAAATAACTTTATATTTATTACTTTTTTATTGAAAGTCAAACCCCAGCGGATAGGAATTACCAGCAGAAAAATATCCAGCAGTATAGGGAACCATTTCGTAGCCCAGCAATACTACAAAGTTACAAAATGATAAAGTGGCAAAATGAACACAGAACACAGAACCAATGATGATCCTGTACAGGTTTAATGACTATTATTATATGCATTGTAAGATGTGCATGAAAAGAAAAAAAACATGATTTACATCTATATAAAGATAATTTTTGTCCAAGTAAGAACTACAAAGTAACTTTATCCATAAACTGAGGATCTAATATTTTTTAATAAGAAAATGGAAAAAAAAGAAAAACAACAACCGGAAAACTTACTTTTATGTGTAGAAATTGATATTTCAGAGTCTTGTAGTCTGCATGAATGTGTGGACATGGATCAGAGTGGAATAGTTTATACAAGTTATCAGCACAGATCGGGAGCATTTTATAAGTTTCAGTTTTTTGTGGTTTTTGGCTTATTGAGACTTTTCTTTTTAACATTAGATGTTTAAATAAGACATCAATCAGACCATTCCTGCTTACCTGAAGCAGCTTTCCTGCTGATTATCTTAGAACAATAAACGAGAAAAAAATATACAGCAGCATAGTTTATGTCAAACTTCAAATGAAAGACAAGTTTTTATGAATCAGATAATTTACTCTGATGTGGTTTATTATTATCAAAAAGTAAAAACGCACAAAGACCATGGTGTCGGGTTTATGCTGAATGAAGCAATTGATTAACTGCTTCAAAAGAAATAATTTTTTTCATTAGTTGGCATCACTGATCAGAGCCAACCGTGGAAAAAACTTTCAATTTTCAACTCTTGCAGATTGATTGAGGCCTCTGAAAAAAACAGAAACTAAATGTCCATGATAAAGTATTGCAAAGGTATGCATTTGTTTTGGCCATTATCCCAGGCTGTTTTCTGCTTCTCTGTATGATTGTCTGGTTAGAAAATGAAAAAAGAAACAAATAAAACACAAAAAAGAGAATCAGAAAGTCTGCAGGCTGCAGGCTGCACCCTGCAGTAGGAAAACAGTCACATAAAATCAATGTCAAACAAAAATAACAAACTACATCTGATATTTGCCAAGTTAGATACTGCGACGACTTGATTTTGCAGAAAAAATATCCTCCTTTTTTACAAAGCAAGTGTGAGTTTGTCTGCCACATTAAATCTGCATCTACAGTATGTAAAGTTGGGATCTTACAGCTGCAGTGCAATGCAATGGAAAAGATTGTTTCTCTTTATTTGAAATATAAATATTGTGATGTAAATTTGTGAAATAAGGCTTTTTATGTATGTCTGTTAATTGTGTTCTGTGAGCAAGACTTATAAGTGCAATATGAGAGATTATTGGCCTCAGAATAAAAAAAATTATGGCAAAATCACGTTAGGCAATGTGTTGTGAATGAACAGAGACTGTTTTACTAATTGGATTCTCCACTATCTTCCGTTGCTTCTAATTTCTCCACTTGCCTTCCTCTGGGAGGAGTACACATCTATTTGATCAGCAGCTGTCAGATATCAGTGTGATATGACAGTGGGAAAAGCTCTTCTGCCCTCATAATGTCAGCAAATGCATAAGCCCACCCTCCTCATGGGCTTCTGCTGGAGAAATTTAATATGCATGAAAGATGAGTATATTTGAACAAAGCCTTTTCTTAGAACTTCTACTAGTTGCAGATATGTGAAGGGATAAAAGGGGCAAAATATGAAAGGATTTAAAGATGGTGGATAAATATAAAATATCTTCCCCAATTACTGTTGCTATTGATTGTGTTTATCAAGATTAATACTACAGAATCTTATAATCTATTTTAGTACCTAAAAGTTTTCACTAAAACAAAAAGGAGAATAAGCAAAAGGTCATCATTACAAATGGATGAACAGAAAAAATAATCCTAGCTTGAGGGTACTTCTAATGGGCCATTTATAATTGCTCTTTTAAATCTTAGGATGTGAGAAGCAACAAAATCTACCAAAAAACACGGATTAGAGCGTAGATGAGTAAAGTAACAAAAGATAAAGTTGATTTAGGGCCTTAAAAAATTGAGCTATTTTGATGTTTAAGAAAATCTGATGTTTACAAACGTCCTAAATTATTTAAATCCTGAAAAAAGTGAGAAAAGATACAGATAAACTGATGTGACAAAGTATTTGCTACCTTACTCTTAATTAATTTATATATCTTGTCAACCATTAATGTTTCAGTTCAGAGAACAAAGATAACAGATAGATTAGCACAAAATATAGTTTTAGATGTTAGTGTAAATTTACTAAAAGCCAGGCCTTAAACCTTACAAATGGTTGGTCCAGCCATTGCACCAATATCTGCTATCGAATGGATGATTTACAGGACTATGGAGGAACTGTGAACAACTTTTTTTTTGCTATTTTTTAAAGGTCAAGTTAGATGGATTTTAAACAGAAGCAAATTCTTTTTTTTTTTTTTGCTTCTCAGAGGATATTCCTGCAAAAGCTGGGCTTTTTTGTTGCTCCACCTTTTGAGTCAATCATCAACTGCTCCTGTAACTGTCAGTGTTCCTTCTGCTTCTTTCAGCACCTATCCTGGTCCATTCCTCATGAGAAAACTGCTTCAGGTGTCTCTGGTTTGAAGGCTGCTTTTCACAGACAATATGTTTCAGTTCCTTCCAAAGAAGCTCATAGGTTTTAGGTCAGGGCTCATAGAAGGCCACTTCAGAAAGTCCAATGTTTTCCTCTTGGTCATTCTGTGTCTTTTGGGTCATTATCCTTTTGAAGATTCATGACTAGACCAAGCTTTCTGACACAGGGAGGCACATTATTCTCTAGAATTTCATGAAGACATTGTACTCTTCAGAGATTCATACACCCTGTACTAGATAAGGCTTAGGAGCCTCCTCCGTGTTTCACAGCAGGGACAATGTTTTTTTTTTTTACTGATATGATTCATTTTTCTATCTGTGAACATAGATTTGATGTGCACTGGCAAAGCGTCAGGTTTGTGTTTCATCTGTGCAGAAGACTTTCTCTCAGAAGCTTTGCGGTTTGTCTACATGTAGTTCAGCTAATTTCCAACAGCAGGGCCTCCTTGGTCGTCTCCCATCAAGTCCACTTTGGCTCAAACAACAATGGATGGTGTGATCTGACACTGATGTCCCCTAAGCTTGAGGTTCACTTTTAATCTCTATAGAAGTTTTTTTTAGGGGCTTTTATCTCACAATTCGTAACTTCAGTTTCTGTGATGTGTCATCAGATTTCCTCTTGCTGCCAGACCCAGAGAGGTTGGCTACAATCCCATGGATCTTACATTTCTTCTTATTATGTTTAACTGTAGTCAGAGGGACATAAACCTGCTTGGAAATGGTCTTATAGCCTTTACCCGTAACATGCAAGTTGTCTTTATAATCTCCGAAGACGACCATTCCCTTCACTTCCTCTGGTCTATGTTGAGTGTGGTACACACCACATGTAGCCCTATCTATAGGCTGACTGATTACAAGATTATAGACACCTGTGATTCTAATTAGTCGACAAACCTTAATTTAACCCTTTGGTCTCATTGTTTTCAGTCTTTTCCAGGGGGATCATCACTGTTGTCCAAATTTGTTTTAAGAGTTTATTTTTTAAACACTATATTAAAGCAGGATAAAATCGATGTCTAATAATTTTGTATTTGTTCATTTTCATATTGCTTTGTTTCTCATTGCGTTTGTCATACTGAAGTTATTTCTGTGGGTTTTTCTTTCATTAAATGAGAGGTTCCAACAGTTTAGTCCACTTGTGTATATAAAATAAAACGAACAAATTCAAGTCTTACTTACAAGAATATCAAGAGGATAGAGAAAATCTCTATGCAGAAAAAGATCAACCTGATAGATATTAAATATAAAGTATGAATGGTGAAAGGTCATGTGTGCTGCCAGCCAAAGGAATATATTGCCAGGGCACATAATCAGTCAGAGGCACAGTGACAGGACCACACTGTCACAGTAACAACCATGTGAAATTAAATGATTGTATTTACAATGCTGAGATCTTTGTATTATTTGCAAGTGGAGAGTGTCAGAGGGGGGGATATAGGCATTGTTTATAAGGCTAGCTGCAGAGGGAAAGAAGCTGTTTTTGTGATGAGAGGTTCTGTTCCTGATGGACCACAGCCTCCTTCTAGGGATGAAAGTGTGGAACAGTTGATGTTTAGGGTAGTAGGATCAGCTGCAATCTTTCCTGCACTCTAAGAAATTATTTTGCTGAAGGGTAAATACAATCCATCACATATTAAAAGGTAAATTGTTTATCTTATAATGGGTGAATCCTACCTTTTTATTAGCAGTATCAGATGCAATATAAAGATAGGAAGTAACTGCTCAGCTGAACCAAACAAAACAAGAGAACCATGCAACAACAAAACAGCTCAATGTTCAAAATGAGCTCCTTAAATCTAACTGCATATAAACCATTTAATTGTATTTTCTATTTTTTTTTTGTTTGAAAAGTTGAGCAATTTTAATTCCTTTACTGTGAGGGAGACAATATTGAGCCCAATGAGGGTGAGGTCATCTGCAATCTTCAGGAGTTAGTTGGACTGGTTAGCAAAGGAGCAGTGGTTGGTGTACAGGAAAAAGAGCAGAGGGGCAAGAACACAGCTTCAAGGGGAACTGGTGCTGATGATCCAGGAATCCAACATGTTTTCCCAGCTGGTGCTTCCTGTTTGTCAGGAAGTCTGTGATCCACCTGCGGATGGAGTCAGGCATGTTCACCTGGGACAGCAGGTCCTGCAGCAGGGAAGCAGAGCTGAAGTCCACAAGAAGGATCATGGAATAGGTTCCTGTGGAATCCATATTGTCCATGTTTATGGCATTATCTGGAGGTCTTGAGACAAGTTTTGATGATTCAGAAGCCTCTTTTAAACAAACAAACAAACAAAGACAAAAAAACCAACCAACCAAACAAACAAACAAAGAAAAAAACAAACAAACAAAGAAAAAAACAAACAAACGAGAGGTTGTCTTGCACTTGGAATTTTATTAGTTTGATTCTAGTTCCCTCCTTAATCACATGTTTATGTGCCCCTGGACATCCATTTCCACCTCAGGTTGCCAACCAACGCATGCATTTGTTAATAGGGTTTTAGTTGTGCAGCTCTTTTAGCTGTCAGTATAACTGAAACAGGAATTAATTCAATTCAATTCAGTTTTTTATAAAGTGTGTGCAGAATTATTAGGCAAGTTGTATTTGAGAGGATCTTTTTATCAATGGACAGAAACTATGTTTCCAGTCAACCCAAAATATCAAAGCTTAATCATTTTGGAAGTTGGAGTGGGCTTTTTTAGATTTGGCTATCTAGGAGGATATCTGTTTGTGCAGGTAATTATTACTGTGCAAAATTATTAGGCAACTTAATTAAAACCCAACATATATCCATCTCACTTGTTTATTTTCACCAGGTAAACCAATATGACACAAAATCGGACATTCAAAAACAAATCAATGACCAATGCATCCAACATTCGTTTCACTCCATAGCCTCCATCCATAGATTCTGTCTCTTGCTTGATCTGTTTATGATGAACGTTGCTGCAGCAGCACCACAGCATCCCAGCCTCTGTTCAGAGAGGTGGACTGTTTCCCTCCCTGCAGATGTCACATTTTATGAGGGACCACAGGTTCTCTATGGGGTTTAGATCAGGTGAACAATGGGGGCATGTTTTATTTTTTCCTCTTTTAGATCTTTACTGGCCAGCTACATTGTGGAGTATTTGTATGCAGGTGATTGATCATTGTCCTGCATGAAAATCATGTTTTTCTTGAACAATACCAACATCTTCCTGTATTACTGCTTAAAGAAGGTTTCTTCAAGAACTGGAAGTAGGTCTGGGAGTTGAGCTTCACTCCATCTATAGTGGTGATTGTTTGACAAACCAAACATCCAATAAAAGTTCCATCAGCCACTATGAGACACTGGGTTCCAGTTTCTATACGCAGGCAAAAGAAGTATGATGTCCAAAAACTTGTTTACTGTCTTTGTTTCCTTTATTTCCTTTTTTTCAAATAATTACAGCGTTCAAGTTTTCCTTTGTATCATGCTGCCTCTCTTGCACTGGTAAAAACCAAGTGCCCCAAGCCCAAATGCCTGCTGGTCTTTTACCAGGCCCCTACATTTATAGGAAGTGGGCTGACCCACATCACTTCCTGTCTAACTCAGAGACTAAATAAAAAATGATAATAATAATAATAATACCAAAGATAAATAAAAACAATTATTAACATGTAAATTAACTCTGTAAATAATACAAATAGAAATTTAAGAATAAACTAACAAATTTCAAATGGATAAAGAAATAAAGAATAAATATCTCCAACACCATCTATTCCATTTCATCTAATTCCATCAGTCCATAAAACCTTAGAAGCATCTGTCTTAAGATATTTCTTGGTCCAGCCTTGATGTTTTATTCTATATTTCTCATTCAAAGCTGGTTGTTTTTCAGCCTTCCTTACCATGGCCATATCCCTGAGTATTGCACACCTTTTTCTTTTTGATACTTCAGTAATATTTGCAGCTCTGAAATATGGTAAAACTGTTGGCAAATGGCATCTTGGCAAATTCACCTTTGATTTTCTTCAATTCATCGACAGTTATTTTGCTCCTTTTTTTAAATCAACATGCTTCTGAGATCCTGTTAGCTATTTACCAGGAAACACGTGATTGTTCGGTGATCATGCTTCAAAAGTTACAAATAGGAACAGACCAGATGAAGCTACTATGATGAAAAAAAAAACAGAGAAAGCATAAAGTGAGAGGTTGAACTAACAAATACTGCAGAATGGGAGAACAGAGATGGAATGAAGAAGAATGATGAAAAGTGGTCCCTATGTCCTCCAGATGTCTGAGCCTATAGCAGCATAACTATAGAGATAGTTCAGGTAACCTGAGGATTATTATAGGCTTAGTCCAAAATAAACTTATTCTTTGGAGAAAGCATGATTCCTGTCTTACTTTTGGTGTGTTTGGCAAAACACCTTTCCCATTTTACCTCCTTTAGGCAGTTGGCTGATCGTACAGCAGCCTTACTTATGCTGGTCTTTTCCATGGCAGCTGTGACTAAAATGTAACTCAGTGCTCTGTACCTTTACACCAGTTTGGGCAAATACCCAACAAAAAGTAAAACTTTTGTTGGTTCAGTCCACAAAGTATTTCCCCAAATATGTTGGGTATAGTCAATGGACTGTGGAACTTTCCCACAGGCTCCGCTTTTGCCACTCTCTCTTACTGTTGAATCATGAACTCTGGCCTTGACTACAGCAAGTAAAAATTACGTAATGTTTGATGATGTACTGAGTTGTTTTGATACCTTTTGGATCACTCTTTAATGACATCCTGGAGTAAATGTGTAAATCTCTTGATATCCCAAAGTCCACCGCTGTGCCATGTTCTATTGTACACAGAGGTCAGGCAAGCTTATTTCTGTAGTATATTTTCAACAAAGTTCTACAGAAAGTGAAGTAAATGTTAAGAAAATAGGTAGATAAACGAATACAGATTTAAAGAATTCAACATTTTTTACACATCTCAGGTTTTTAAAAATCAAATTTTTAAAATGCTAGTGTTCAGTCATGCATGCAGAGAGAAGATTTTCCTGAGTGCATGTCACCCAGAGCAAACCAGACCAATTTTTGTACTCAAACAATCTATGATTAGCTGAATTCAGTAAGCACAGCATGACTCATGCACAGCAGCTGCAGGCCACATTATCTTATCGCTCAAACAGAACAACTGTATCGTGCAATAATCATACTGGACTCCTTCAGGTCTGCTGTCAAGTGAAGGACACAACCCACAGATAATGAAGCTGTAAAGTACGATTTCATTTTATGGAGTTTGGTTAGCAGCTTTATTGTTTCACCCTTTCTGATTGATGGAGGTTTACAGCATTCATCACCTGAAAAAACTGGGGGCACAACAGGCCACCTGCCCTTAACGAAGAAACTCAGCATGGGGACAACAGCTGACCTTGGTGTTTATTGCAAAACAGTAAGCAATCTATTAGGCGGGATGAGAAAGCAGAGTGAAAAAAATGCAATGCCAGTTCTGATTATTGTTCTTTTTTTTTTTAAGTAATCTTGTCTAATTAACCAAACACACAGGCTGTGGAGACACAGGTGAAAACATCTACCATTTACTTTCTTCTACCTGAGTAATATACCAGCTTTTTGTAAAATTCTTCTGCTTTTTAATTTAGAAAATCACAACCTTCATATATTTACACTGTGAACATATCCCAGCACTGATACTGTAAATTAACATTCAATAAAAACAATTCAAATGAAAATCCACTGGAATATAATCTAGAACTTAACAGATAAAGTTGAAGCTTTTTAGTGCCTCATATTTGGCCGCAAACACAACTCAGGCGTTTCATGGAAACCCTGCATTTTATTGCTTGTGTGTTTAATCACAGCTCTCAGTAGCGTGTGTTATTTTCTTTCTTTACAGCAGCTCAGTGGCCATGAGCAGTCTTTAAAGGTTAACCGCACTTTGCATTAGTTTCTCCTCCACCTCACCTACACATTCAATAATACACCTCTCTGTCCAACAAGATTTTCAGAGATTACACTGTGTACTGGGCTGCTTTTAGATCAGGTAGACTGCGACACAGCCAGTGTGGTAAAACTAGAATAGTCATATATTATCCCACAGGGAGGGAATTCAGGGGACTATAATGCCGCCTTTCAGAAGTATTGAATACACCTTTACATAGTTAGTACATGATTAATGAGCGCAAATATTTCTGCAATTTTATATTATTTATCAATAATTAAGGAGTGTGGTTTTCATTTGTATTTTATTCATCTGAAGAACATTTTGCAAGAATACATTCTACTGCAGATAGAGCTGCAGGTTTTCACAGTATTTTTTCAATCAATACAAAGGAAGGCAGTCAAAACAGGAATTTAATGAAGACATATTAAATCCACTGACTTTATAGGTTTGTATCTCTAATCTAATAATGTCAGGATTAGCCCACAATGGAAGGGATAAACTGAAGATATAAAAGCAGGTATAGGTATTAGGTCCCCAGATCACAAATGAAGGTTACACTTAGACTTTTTTGTGTTTGCCAGAAATTTATTGGCAAATTATCGAGAGGTGAACAAAGAAGATCATGGAAAACTGCACAAAATTATATTATATTTTCATTATAAAATACAGTACAGGTTATTAGACTGCTAATTTAAATAAAAACAACAACAAAAATTGAATTTTGGAATATTCTTGACATCAAAGGAAACATTCTATCACCATGACTACAAATGTGATGTCATCAACTCTATATACATCACAGAATTCCGTCT